>PVLC010006962.1:0-66074 GCA_004027655.1 Graphiurus murinus | reverse complement strand
TAAGAGGGACTCCAGGTGAAGGAGAATTCTTAGGTGAACAAAAAATTTGACTTAATGGAAGGTAATGGGAGGAGGGGGGACACCCTAATGAGCATGATGTACTTACAAGATCACATCAAAGTCAATCACTAAACTGACCTGGAGATAGGGGGAGGGTGGGTGGGAATTGGGGAAGGGTTAATGAGAAATATGTGCATGTATATCTTTACCTGTACTAGCTTGTACCCAACAAAAATGTGTGATTAACCCTGTTGTACCCAAGAAATGTATAAAAATCCATGCTAAAAAATAAATAAATAAATTTTTAAAAAAAAGAAATTTGTCCAGAGACATTGTTAACAATACTCAGAAAAAATCAAACAAAATCAGAAAGTGAGCTACCCCTATGCAAAAAAAAAAAGTTCTTAGTTATAACAGACAGTAAACATTTTAGATCTTTACCCAAGAAATAAGAGCACCAGTGAATTGAATGAGAGTTTAGTATAACAAATGCAAGAAGTTAACCCGAGCCAAGTCCCTGGGGATAAGCATGACAGCCAAAGATCTGATGCATAATATTTTCATTTATTTAACTTAGCCAATGGCTACTGAGCTCCAACAATGTGATAGTGGTAGCTTTTGGCTGATAACACAGATGTACCATTGGATGCAGGAACTTTTCTATGACTTTGCAACATATACTATACCTGGATACTGTAAAAGAAACAAAATATGTGCATTCCAAACTTAGTCAGGCATCAAATTCTCCTGAGAGCATCTTACGATTCAAATTTCTAGGACCCAGCCCAGACTATTAAATAAAAACATGTTGGGGAGGGGGTCTTTTGAGAATTAGTATTTTTACAAAGTGCCCCCAAATGATCACACATACAACTTGATTTGCATATCATCACTATGTCAGGCAATTAAATGACCCAGGAACCTTTAGGATCCAGAAATTTCTAAAAAATTGTTTTTTAAAAAGTTTAACAGGCTTGGGTGTCTTAATGAATAATTAGGGTTTCTTTTAAATAGATCTTTAATGTGACCAATACATTTTTCATACATACCTCTAATCCAAAATGTGAATATGAAGGATGAAAAACTAAATTAGAAAGTCTGTTCAAGTCAATAAATAAATCATGCCTTGGGAAAGTACAACTTCTCACAGTTAATGACATGAAAACACGAAAGGAAAATCAAGAGTGTTCTGAAAGGTGTGAGCTTTGGGACCCACCCCTCATTCCTCAAACATTAAAAGGTTGCCATCCTAAATGGCATTTCAAAGTCACAACAACCCAGTTAACAATAACGTCATGTATATTTCAAAACAGCTAGAAGAAGGATTTTGAATGTTTTGCCACAAAGAAATGATAAATGTTGGAAATGAAGGACCCACTAATTACTTTGATTTGATCACTTCACAATGTACACACATCTCAAAACATCACACTGTACTCTGTGCATTTATACAATTATCATGTGTCAGGGAAAAACAAGTTTGTCCAAATGCTCCATTTCATTATATGTGACTTTTTAAATGCTAGTATCTGAATCAACACAACATAACCAGAACAAAGCTTTCACCCTAAAAACATCTGTGACAAGAGAAACAACAAACAAGAAAAAGAAAACATAAATGAAAGTGCTGTTTTCTGAAATGTAAATTCCAGCTGTAGTTATCTATGAAAAGGCTTGATTTTTACAGTTACAACCTTGAATATTCACTGGAAAGGACTTACATGAAAAATGCTTGAATAGACCTCACTCAGGATTCTACCTTTCATGATTCCTTGAGGGTAATACAGTACAGTGGAAAGCTCTTGGGCATAGCATGAGGCTAGCTCATGGCACCAGAAGTAAAAGACTCTGTGACTATCCCGTGCTTTAAGCATACCCATGGTGTAGTGCATTCTTTCTAACAAATTAAATGGATTCAATTCATTGCTTTTAGACATCAGTTAGTATAGCAAGTGACATGAACACATACACACCCTGTAGATGAATATGTCACAAGGAAGCAAGATACATTTCCATCCCCCGTGGTCATTTCTCTAAAGAACTATAACTGGTAAGTTTCTAAATTAAACCAAAAATGAAAAAATAAGAGACCTCTGCTACTATCCAAAAAGTAAGAATCAAGTTCTCACAAACCTGTTGGAAGATTTTTCCTTTCAATGGAATACCAAACATTCTAGTAGAAAGGCATTCAGGTTGTATGACCTTTACATTTCCCATTAACCTTTAAAAATCCACAGATTTATAATCCCCAGAACAATATAAAAATATTTTTATTGTTTCTTGTCTTAAAAAGGCAACTCACTGTGTAAATTACTTTGATCAAATTACTAACAGCATCAACATCTATATATTTTATAATGTATTTCCTTTCCAAGTGTCACTGTCTCTATAAGATCCAAAGATAAAAGAAATATTCATTATGGATCACATTATTGCCAAGTCCAACATAAGATTCACTTTATCTAAGTGGATTTTCACAGTAACCTTCCTTGAGGAACAAAGAAGTTAAGTAACTTCAGGCCACACTGCTAGGATGTGGTAGAGTTGGAATTTGCGCCAGGCCTGACTCTAAAGGCCATGTTGCTGCCCACCTGGCACAGGGTCTTCCATGTCGGGGTGGGAAAGGTAACAATGAATACATATCCTTCTATTATCCTATATGTTTCACTAACTGCTTAGCTCCATTAATCCATTTTTTTTTGACTGCAACTTAATGAGCATCTCCTGTAGAGATGGGTTACCTCAGCATTATCTTGCAAAGCAAAGAAGTACAGAATTTTCTACCCAAAGCAAGAATAATATGAGCATTCTATTTTTACAATGAAAAGAGAAAAATTCACCATATTGATCATCCAGGAATATCTAGTTCCACATTGTCCATACGATTAACCTAGGCTAAACACAGAGTTGCAAAAGGCACAGAACCCAGCAGACAACACGAATATTTAATAACAGGAATAAACATGAACCCATTTCCTGATTAATATGCAATATTGTTAGGTTAAAATTTCACGAACATGTGAAGTAACTATTTCCTCAAATAAAGCACGTGCAAAAAGAAACTCGTGCTATGCTTCATTCTGCATAACGTGTTCTTCTAAATGTCCCTATTTGAATGAATAGAACCAATGTCTTTCTATGACACAAGGTCAAAAATCTAGCCATCTCTGGCCTTCTACTTGCCTCCTAATTCCAAAAATTTTACCTCTACTTATCCCTTATAAATTGTCCTCTGCCCAAGATGATCAGTCCAGGTTGCTGTTCCCTTTTCCCAGCTCTGTGCCTCTGCTGAATGGATCTCATCACGTGAACAGTCTTCCCTTCTGCTTTCCCCCAGAAACCAACCCTACACATCCTTTAAATCCATTTCAAAAACCACTCCTCCACAAGCCTATCCTGACCTGTGATGCTGGGAGACTGTGCCTTCTCCTCTGAGATGGTATAACACTCTACTTGTACCTCTGTTTTTTGAAATCCACACTTGGGCTCTATTATAGTCATCTGCCTAGATGATATGCCGCCTACCACCTGTAAGCATCTAATACAGGCATACCTCTGTATCTCCCACAGCCCTAGCCCATAGCTTATACATACTATGAGTTCAAAGAATTTTCCATTAATAAGTCTTATGCCACACTGGAAGTGCCTTTATCCTGCAGGAGACTACATCTCCATCTGCACTGCTTCGGTAACTTCTGGGTCGAAACAAAACTAAATGGCATAATTTTTTTCAAGAGTTCAATACCAAATTTTCAAGCATGATCGAACTTAATTTCCTTAAGTTTTAAAATTAGATAATCAGGATATAAGAAGAAAATACTCATTTATCATTCCAGGTAGGTTAGGCAGAAAACATTTGTCTTGCTATCAACCATCAGCCAATCCTTATACAGAACACACAAGCGCACATGCACGCACACACACACACACACACACACACACACACACACACACACACGCACACAGCCTGCAGTGTTTCACCACACATCTTACTTTGCAGTAGACTATCATGTTTGGAGAACTCTCCTCTGGGTCAGCAACCCCCACTGCTCTTTGATCCCCGGATCCCTGAGCCATCCTGAGTGTCTTCTCTCACACTGCAAAAATAAATGAATTCGCCATTAAGTCATGAAGAAATTTTATCTTTTAAAAAGCTTTGAAATGCAAAGAACTATGTAATCTTTTAACAGGTACCATGAAACAAAACTTGATATAGTTTCTCATTTTCCCTCTTTAAGGATTTTTTAAAGTTAGGAGATGACTGTGGTTTTACTACCCATGCCCATGCTTTCTAATACCAAAGCAATATGTTCTTTATTTCAGCCCCAAGTCATAAATCCTAGGAGTAGATGCATGCCCATCTTTATCTCCTGGAGATTGATGGAGCCAATCATTTTGAGGTTGATTTTGTCTTACCAAAGCTTATTTTCCAATTTTCTGCACTAAAATATTAATATTTCATTATGAAAATGCAGATCAAGACCTCAAGAAGATACCACTTCATTTCCATTAAAATGTAAAAATTCAAATAACAAGTGTTGACAAGGAAATGGAGAAATGAGAGCTCTCATACATTGCTGGTAGGAAGTGGAAAGCATTGTAGCAGTTCCTCAAAAAGTTAAACACAGAATTGCCTTGGGATATAGCAATTTCACTTCTAAGTATATGCCCTCCCCCCAAACACTGAAAACAAATATTCAAATACCTGTACTCAAATGGCCATAGCACCCTTATTCACAATAGCCATGAGGTGGAAACAACCCAGTTGCCCAGCAGCGGACGAATGGATAAACTCAACATGTACATCCATGCATAATCTTATACCACCATGAAAAGGAATGAAATCCTGACACATTTTACAATGTGAACCTTGGAAACATCATGCTAAGTGAAAAAAGGCAGAGGAATTCAAATATCATATGAATCCACGTATACAGACTATCCAGTAATAGGTAAATCCGTAGAGACAAAGCAGACTATAGTTGCCCCAAGCTAGAAGATAGGGGACAGCAGAGTGACTGCTTAATGGATATATGTTCTCCTTTGGGAAGATGGAAATATTTTGGAACTAGAGAGAGGTAATGGTTATAGAATACTGTGAATACACTAAATGCTGCTGGATTATACACTTGAAGATGGTTAATTTTATGTTATATGAATTTCGCCTCAATTAAGAAAAACGAATGTATTTAATTTGGCCTTTCTAAAAGACTGAAAAGGTAACAGTGAAATAGTGACAAGTATATGGAGATTTTGAGTAATGAGGCAAGCTCATCTCTTGGGGTGACATTGTGCTTGTGCTATGACCTTGATCAAGTTAAATAACCCGTTGGCTTCCCCCTTGTTAATTTCCTTTTAAGATGAACATATTGGATGCCTGCTGTATGTTCAGAACATGCCAAGGCACCATCTTTTACATTTCGGCTCTTCAGTCAAATGTGAATTCTGCAGAGCACCTCACTGGTAAGGGGCAAATAAGCCGAGTGAGAAAGTGTAGTAGAAAGCCATAAAAGTCCTTTACAAATGTTATTGCTAATCTAAGAGGCTGTCTGAGGTATTTGCACAAAATTCATGGGCTTTTCATCAAAGAAACTTTTATAAATACCATACTTACCAAAAAAGGCCATTCTACTCAAAATATATATAAGGAAAAAAAAAAAAAAAACCTCAGGAAACAGTCTATAATAAAAATCAGTTGGTACCAAAGGTCAGTCCATAAAAACAAATTTGAGTGGAAGCTGGGGGAAGGACAGAAATTTGTAATTTATGCTAAGAATTCAATTGCCCAAAATATCCCATTTGAATGATGTTGCCGGCTTTCTTCATCATTTATGAATTAGAATGTATTTTAAAATTAGATTACTCAAAGAGATAAAGAGTATCATTCTATTACCTCTACTCGCTGTTATAGCTGTATTTCTATGAATAGAGTACTACATGGAAACACTGAATATTATTCTAATCAGTGGCTTTTAACATTAAATGAACAACACACAGCTTCCTTTTTAAACAAATGCTTAGTTGCCCACTCCTTTGCCCTAATACAGAATATGACAGAGCATGAAAAACAAAAACTGAATCCATTTATGCATGCTCATTTGTCTGTGCAACAGAGCCCTTTCAGGTCTCCACTGCTTTATTTTTAAATGAACAGTTTCACTTTAATAAGTATATTCTCTTCCACCTAGAAAACCGTGTTATCATAGCAAGGTTGGAAATGACCTAGAAACAAACGTGTCGGCCCTTCCTTTGTCTTCCCCCCGGCCACCCCCTCCCACCAACACGAGCATCTCTGTGTGTTGAAACTGATGCTCCAAGGCCTGGACTGTGAACTGTTAAGTGAATGCACATAGTCTACGCTAGGAGTTTTAATGAGTCTAGTATTCACTAGAAAAGTTGCTATTTTGGGATCCTCTATCAACCCGTTTGGAAACCTAGACATGCCATTTAATTTTTCTGTGTCTAGAAAGAATCATTTCTAAAATAGTAATATAGCTATCTTCTAGTCCATATGTCAACAAATGTTAGATAGAGCCGGATGTGAAACCTATGTAGGTAAAGATTGTATAATTAAATTCACTGACGGTGATGCTGAGGCTCATAAAATTAGAAAACCAGATTTTCATTCACTATAGTCACTGTAAAACATTTCTCTGAAGTACAATAGGAATGCTTTAAATCTAATGGTAGAGAAACGTCTTTATTTTACTCACATATTATATATGTGTGTGGATGAGGTTCAAGAACAGCCTCAGCAACTTAGCAAGACTCTGTTTCCAAATTTAAAAGGGCTGGGGATATAGCTCGGAGATAGAATGCCCCTGGGTTCAATCCCCAGTACCAAAAAAGAATGTAAATGTTTTTTGAAAACACACAATAATAATAGAAATAACAGAAAGTACGTTAATAACATTAACTTCCTATAATGACTCAAAGCTAACAAAAGAAGAAAACTGAAAATCTGCTCAGACTATGTGTTGCACAATCTCCATGAGATGGCCCCTGTGGTCAGATCCCCGCTTCGATGCATACTGGCTATGTGAGCTGGGACACATTACTTCATCTCTCTGTGCCTCTGTTCCCTTACCTGTCACAAACCACAGTGACTTGGAAACTCATCTGATCTGAGAGGCCTGGATTCTCCCCTGCTCTACAACTAACTAGCCGTAAGGCCCACGTCAAGCCACAGCATTCCAGACCTCAGCTGGGCATTAGCTATAAAAACCAGCATCCTTTGAGCTCTGTCCAGCTCTAAGTTAGAACCTCAGAACTTCAGATTTCTAATTTCCCTTCAAAGATTCTCACCAGAACATTCCATGCCATCTCTCTCCCATCACTGCCGACATCCTAGCCCATCTTCCCTATCCATGATAGTCCTGGTGCTTAACTAGAAGAATCACAAAAGTGCTGGGGTAGAGCGTCCCCGTGAGCATCCCTCCCCATAAAGCAGCTCCGTGCCACCACCACCCACCACTAGCCTCCAGGGACTCGCCGTGTATTCTTTGAGCAAACATACTGAGTTTTGTCTCCAGGCTCCCTTCTAGGTCCTGGGGATAGAAGTGCTCCTTAAGATATTCAGAGCCCAGTAGGATCAGACATGTCCACATCCAGGATGTTGCTGTGTGGACTCAATTCTGGTGGGCCAGAGCAGGAGGCAGCGGCAGGTGAGATGGGAGTAGAAGGAGGCAGGGTTTGCCCACAGGAATGGACATTGGAAGCCGCAGGAGCAACTCAGCACTGTGCTAGGCACTCAAGAGAAAAAGATGCTCCTGTGTCAAAGGAATACAGTGGGAGAGAGCTAAGCACAGAGAGTAAGAAAACAGGGATTCACACCCCTTTGCATCCAGGGCTCTCTGTGTACTTGTGTATTGGGATGTCCTCTACTAGAAAGTCACGGCTACCAGGGCAAGAGCTTTGTTGGTGACGTTCACCCCTCTATCCCTGGCACAGAATGGGCACCCAAATATTTCAAATGAATGGTGGAACCCATAAGATTACACCATGATGTACTCCTTCTGAACATGCATCTGGATAGCATACTGTTAAAACTGCCCAACAGACCCAGGCCCATGCACACAATCACACGTGGAGGTCTCCCCCAGTAGTGACACAGGCCAGCTCTGACTCCACCTCTGATGTTCTCAAGCAATTTAGGTAAAAGGATCACACAGGGAGGGTAGTAAGTACAGTGAAGGGAGCCTGGGGGTAACAGGCCAGTTAAGCTCTATGGCACAAACCGATTAGTCTATCTTCTGAAAGTCAGTATGGTGCCTGCAATTTACTCCAAATTTTCCTTGCATTTGTAGATTGCAGTTACAACAGATGCCTCCTGTGTTCTTTATAAAACCAGCCCCTCCAGAGCAAAGCCCAGGGTCTAGCAGAAAGCACTGCTGAGCAGAGCAGGAAAGAAGGACCCCAGTGATGTGGGGAAGGAAGCACTCTGAAGTCTGAGCAGGGTCACATCTCCACATCAGCCTCACTGCCCACACTGCACGGCCTTGGGTGATTGATTTCCCCACCACAACTTCCAATTCTTCACCTGCACTAGGCAGAGTTGCTTTTGAAAAGGGAACAGAACAAGTCCCGGATGACTATGGAAACTGATGTCTTATCCTAGGCCAGTGTTTGACCAAGAGAAATTCCCAGGCCACTTGCATGAGAATCTGGGAGAAGGCCACCCTCAGACTCCAGGCATCTGAGATGGAGCCATCAGCAATATAACCACGTCCTCTGATGAACTGATAAAGCACACAGAAGAGGACAACTAAACTCACACTACAGCATCACAAAAATCATCATCACGTCCAGCTAAAAGCCTTACACATCAGGCCTGCCACTCTTAGTGCCCAGCCCAGGGAATTGTCACATAGGAGAGGGAATCAACCCCTGACTGTAAGATAGTCTGAATATTTATGCTGCCAAGTAAGAATTTCTGTTGGTGTTATTTCTTGTCCTACATATCACATCAAATTCACAATGTTTGCCTCGGTCCATTAAAACCAATGGATTTTTTTTTTTTTTTTTACATCAGCAATGTTAAGCACTCCAGCAGGGAAAAAAAAATTTACAAGATGTGTGCTAGCTCAGTAGTACAAACTTGTTTATATAGCTCTAATCTGACTGAGTGGGCAGAAACCTCCAGGGTAAAGAAGCAAGAACAACAGCTCTAAAGAACAAATAACTCTCTCTTTTGGCAGAGTCGGCCAACGTGACATTTCCTATATCCACAAAGTTCAAATGCTCAGTGACAGATGGAGTGTCTGTTTCAGGTAGTGCACCAAAGACCTTAAAGCAAAGTGATGGCACTCCACTCCCCGAAGGCCATTTTTGGTGACACTCTGGGATATAACTGCCTGAGCATTTCAAGACTTTGGTTAGAATTCAGTGGTCCCTAAAAGTAGGTCCAAGGTGCTGAACCTGACTAGCAGCCTCAGAATAACCTGGGGCAGAACCTAACTATACAAATTCCTGGTTCCCATGCTCCAGCAATTCTGATCAGGCAGGCCTAGGGCAGTCCCTGGGGACTTACAGTCTAAGTGCTCCCCAGGTAATGTGGAAGCATGGCCAGGTTTAGAAGCCACTGACCTGGATTCTACTCACCTGATCCCTTCATCTCATCCCATGTTGGACATACATGCTGAAGTGCAGCTCCTGGAGCTTCCCTTGGATTAAGGTGGAAGCTCAACATAACAGATAAAGCAGGAGTCCTGGGGTCTAAGAACTGGCTATCAATCCTGGCTATCTCTTTTATGCCTTGGTTTGCTCATGTGCAAAATGGAGCAAATACTAATCACCCTACAGCAGTGGTTCCCAGTCTTGCTTACTCATTAGAATCAACTGGTTCCATAATTTGGCTATTGTGAATTATGCTGCTATTAACATGAGTATGCATATATTGCTGTAGTTCTCTGATTTTGGCCCCTTTGGAAAGATACCCAAGAGTGGTATAGCTGGATCATATGGTGGATCCATTCTCATTTTTCTGAAAGCTAGAGAGTAATTGGGATACCAGAGGGACTCCAGATAATGGAGAAGAAACCTCACTGGAGTCAGGGAGGTGGTCTAAGGGAAGGGGAGGGGAAAGACTGAGTTTCACTAATGAAAATATGACCATCAATGACATGTATATATGTAAATATAGCAACATCAATCCCAGTACTCTGTATTGGGAAGGGGGGAAATGGGGAGATGGGGGATGTGTGCATATATGACACTGTCAACATGATTTATATTATGATGTGAGACTATAATGCACCAATAAAGGCATAATTTAAAAAAAAGAATCAATGGGGCAGCTCAGCAAGCAACTTCAACAGGTGTATGGCATTATTCCCGCTCTACAGATGAGAAAATCAAGGCTTGAGAGCATAGGTGACTTGCACAAAGTAGCACAACCTAGACAAGGAACTAAAAATCCCAACCCAGGACTGAATCCAATGCCCATAGTCTTTCCAACATGTCAATCCTGGTCGCTGAAGAAACCATTTATGGAAAATGTTTAGCACAAAGTCTGGTACTCAGTAGGTCCTCGGCTCATCTGTGGTTCCTACATTCTACTTCCTAGTTGATCAGTGACATTGATTTCTCCATACTAATCTGAACTTAAGACATCTAAACACAATCCTAAGTTGCCACAGCTGCCTAGTCACCTAAATGAATTAGTCTACCAAAGCTGCTTGTAAAGAAAAATATTTTGCATTTCCCTATGTTAGACAAAGGTCCTAAAAGCTAAGGTAGGGGGAAAGATGGAAAGTTCACCATGGAACAGGACCTGCTTGGCCCTGGGAGGTGTTCTCACAGTCCTGCCCTTGTGGTTACACCAAGTCCACCCAGGAGTCCTCTCTTACCAAGGCTCTGAACCCATGCTGCCCTGGACATCCCTAGCCTCACTGATTCCCCACTTCCCACCTTTTGAACTCTTTGGTAAATAGTGTCCTTCCAACCTCCTCACTGAATTTTGACCTTCTGTGACCTTACTGGAAATCTGCCTCCTCCTGAAGACATCCCCTCCCCTGCAGCCCAGCTGTCTGTACCTAGATATTTCAAGACCAGGAAGTAAGGAGGCATTGCTTGGGCTCTCCACAGCTGCTGCAAGAGATGTCCCTCCCTTCCTCCTACACAAATCCCTGCTCTTATGACACTTGGACCAAGTGACTCTGCCACTCTCCACCCATCCTTGCTGCTGCTGCCCCCCTTCCTCCTACTGTTTTCATTGCCTGGAGATTCCAGCTTCCAAGTCTCAGAGGTTTTCTTTTCCATTCCTACCTCCTTCATCAGTCTCAGGGACTTTAACCCCAGAGTCAAAGATACCCTGGAAAAGCTGATTTCTCCATTCCTTTATTTCCTGATCTGAACCTATTTCCTCTTCAGCCACCATCTTACACAGCCACATCCTGAACCCTGTCATCACCAGTGACTGTCTCACCTGGAATCCCAATGCAAGCATCTCCCACTCTTCCTACCTTCCCTCTTTCCAGCTCACTCCCTCTGCCTCCACGGCAAAGTCTTCAAACTCATTTAGACGTTCAATCCACGGAACCTACGGCCATGTTTACTTTCCATGGCTACTCCGCACTCTGCCCTCACTTTTTACCTCTCAATGGCTCTATGGTTATGAACACTCATAATCACTCCTTTGCAAATACCCTCTACTTCTGCACCTCCCTCTTTCTGTGTCATATTATCCTCACAAAACTCCAACACTGATGGAACCCAAATACCCGCCAACTCCAAGTTCACATTCATTCAAGCAGATAAGCATTTGGGATTGGGAAGGAATCACACAACCAGCCTGACCAGTACATTTTATATTCATGACCACAAACACATTAAGTGAGTAGCCAACACTGCCAGCCAAGCCTAAAATGCTTTCAAGTTTACTTTCTCCCTTTCTGAACTATCTCATCATTTCCTTGACCAGACTTAAGACAGTCTCAGCCAATGGGCTACCTAAAAATTCACTGAGAACATGGAATCCAACAAAAGGCTAGTCCTTCAATTTAAGATTCCCGCCTTTGAGCCACAGTGATCTCCGTCTTGCCTTCTCTTATAGGAGAAAGTTTGCTGTACTTACTAAAGATAAATTCTTCCTTTTTATGCCCTTTTTTGCCCTTTTTTTGTACTGGGGATTGAACTCATGGGCATTATACCCTTTTTTTGTACTGGGGATTGAACTCATGGGCATTATACCTCCAAGATTTGTCTGTATGTAATGAATGGGTTTTACATTTTTAGATGGTTGGAAAAGGTTGAAAGAATAATATTGTAACACATGAAAATTGTATGAAATTTGAATTTGCATCCATAAGTAAAGTTTTATAAGACCTTTTTTATTTTTAAATGGGATCTTGCTAAGTTGCTGAAGGTCTTGCTAAGTTGCTGAGGCTGGTCTTGAACCTGTTATCCTCCCGTCTTAGCTTCCCAAGTGCTGGGATTACAGGAATGCACCCCATTTCTGCTCTTAAAGGTGGTTATATAGCATTCCTGCTCACCTACACCTTACCACCACACTGACAGGAATCTAGTATAGCAATAGATTATAGTTAAAAGAACTCTGAGATACAAACTCCCTAAGGAGAAGTACTTAGGGAAGCCTAAAGACAACAGAAGAGACAAAAACAAAGACATTAGCAGAATTTAAAGCCTTTGGCACCTACACCTATAGCTACAGCAAACATTAAACACAGCCCAACTCCTCCTCATATTAAATAAAACCTCACACTAAAAGTCTATGTACTTCAGTTCTTCTTCTTATCCAATACATCATGTGTGGATTTCAACAAAAAATTACAAGGCATGTTAGAGGCAAGGAAAAAACATGTTCTAAAGAGACAAGCATTTCCCAGAATGGCACTCAGATATAACACAGATGTGGGAATTACTTGCCATTGATAGATAGAAAATTTTAATGTGATTTAAAATGCTAAGGGCCCTAATAGAAAATGTAAATGGTTATGAAAGCAGAGAGATATGAATTCTTTGTTCAAATAAAAAAAAATTCCTTAAAAGGGAAATGCTAAAAATAAAAAAAAAAACCACTGTAACAAATAAAGAATGTTTGCCATAACACACTCAAAGTGGCCAAGAAAGAATCAGTGAGTTTGAAGGTCAATAAAAATTTCCCAAAATAGAGAGAGAGAGAGAGAGAGAGAGAGAGAGAGAGAGAGAATTAAAGACAAAACAAAACACAACATTCAAGAACTGTGGAATGATATCAAAAGGTGTAACTTAAGTGTAATCCTAATTCCAGGAAAAGAAAGAGAAAAGAATACAAGAAAGATTTAAAGCAATAATGCCATGAAAGCCTTCCAAAATTAATGACAGACAATACCACATATCTGGGAAGACTATAAAACACCAATTAGAATAAATATCAAAAAAGAAAGAAAAACTACACCTGGGCATATGTATTCCAACTGCAGAAAACCAAAAATAAAGAGAAAGTCTTGAAAGAAGCCAGATCCTTACTATTCCATTTAGCCAGTGTTCTCACTGCTGTAATATGAAACACCTGACCACACAACTACTTAGAGAAAGAAGATGTATCTGCTCACAGTTGTGGAGATTTCAGGGGTTCAGTTCATAGTAGGCCAGGTCAGGTCTGTGGAGTTTAGGATATAATAGCAGGAGGTACAGAAGGAGAGAGCAAGGCTCTGCTCTCACATCATGGAGGCCAGAAGCAAGAGAGAGAGCAGGGAGAGGAGACACCATATATAATCTCCAAGGCCATATCCCCAGGGACCCACCTTCTCCAGCCACACTTACCCGTCTAGGTTACCATACAGTAAATCCATCATATTGGATTTATGTCCTGATTATATTACAACCCTCATGACCAAATTATGTCAACTCTGAATATTAATACATGAGCTGTTAAGGGGACATTCTATATCCAAACCATGGCACTTTACCTATAGAAGAACAAGGATTAAAATTATAGAAGACCTCTCATCAGACACCATGCAATCAAGAGGGCAGAGTAAAATACTTAAAATGTTGAGAGAGAGAGAAAAACAAAAGACAAAACTTTTTCCACTAAAATTCTACATCTAGTAAAATTATCCTTCAAAAGTGGAGGGAAAAAAAAATAAGGATTTTCTCAAATAAGCAAAAACTGAGTAAATTCATCACCAGCAGACCTGCCATGCAAAAAATGCTAAAAGAAGTCCTTCGGGCAGAGGAAAATTATGTAAGTCAGGAACTTGGATCTACAAAAAGAAAGAGCAAGCATCAGAGAAGGAATAAAAGGTTAAACAAAACTCTTTTTTTCCATGTTCTTAATTGATCTAACAGAAAGGGATAGGCCCCTTTGAACAATGTTCCTAATGTTCCTGTGACAGAAAAAACACTTTTTTTTTAAAGACAAGTATATCAATGCCTAACACAGTCTTGTAATAGCCTTTGACATTCAACTGTTCCAAAGGTCAGTAAACTAGAGCCCATGGGAAAGACTTATCCTACTGCTTGTTTTCCTATGGTCTGTGTGCAAGGAATGCTTTTTACATTTTTAGATGGTTGAAAACAGTTGAAAAAAGAATAATATTTTGTTACACAAGAAAACTGTGTGAAACTTGAATTTGCATCCATAAACAAAGATTTATAAGTAAATGTTCAGTTGGTTACTTATTTTCCATGACTGCTTTTGCACTACAGTGGCAGAATACAGGGACTTTATGGCCCACAAATTTTAAAATATTCTCTTTAGTTCTTCACATAAAAAAATTCTCCTAAGACTAAGAATCTAGCTCAGTGGTAGAGCACTGGTCTAGCATGGACAAGTCCCTGGGTTTAATCTCCAATACTGAAATCATATATATATGATTTAGAAGATGACACTAAGGCCCAGGGAGATCAAGTTGCATTATAATGTCACCTGCTGGTTAGTAACAGAGATGGCATCAGAACTTGACTCTTGAGATACCAAATGCTTCTATGTATAGGTTCCAAGAGTTCAGTTCCTAATACCACTGACTAGAAAGACTGCAGAAGTAACATTTCATTTTTCTCTTGTTTCATATGAAAGATTGTATGACGGCTAGAGAAGAAGTAGGAGTGACAGAGAGGCTTTGCCAATTTTTATACACAAAAAGGGGATGACTAAGAAATGAAGAGGATGACATGTTCCCAGGGGACCCAAGAAAAAAAGCATTCCTATTGGCTTTTTTTTTTTTTTTTTAAGAATGTTAGCTATGTTTCTTGGAACTTCATTGTTTTCTTTCCTATTTTAAGAACAGGTAATCTCAGCATGTTTATACCTTTCAACTAACCATTTAAGTGTAATATAGAGTTCATCTCTTCTATGACTCTGGAATACACACATTTGGAAAGGTAATAGCTTTTCCTCTTCCAGAGAGAGCAAAACTTAAAAAAAGAAAAATCTATTCATAAAGCTCACCAGCCAGAAGCAATATAAGTCAAAGAAATAGCAATTGAATAGGTTCCTGGGAGGGTTGTTTTACAGTTTTACTCATCCCATGCAGATAACAGACAAAAATAGTACAATTAGAATGTACCACTTCCTTCAATAGGGAGCCACCTTGTACCACATCAACCCTCAAGAACAACTAGAAAAGCTGGATAAAATCTAAAAAGAAGAGCTCCCAAGGCAAGAAAGACACATGGAACCAAGGTTCAAAAGAAAAGGGAAGTACAGAGGTGAGCTTGGCAGTCCACGTAACTAATTGCTTTAAGGTATTTACTCAAATTCAACATCTATTTGTGAAAATAGTCTTAGAGAAATTTGAATGGTAGGCAACTTGCTTAATCTGATAGGGGATATTTGCAAAACACTTACAGCAACCCTAATATCTAATAGTCAAACTTTAAAACTTTCCCATGGAGCATAGAAATAAGACAAGGCAGCCTACTATCGCTTTTACTCACCATTGTGTTAAAGGCGTAAGCAACACAACAAGCAGGGAAAGGACACGAAAGTCACAATGATTAGGAAGGAAAAAGTAAAAATTGTTTCGCAGGTAACTTAATTGTATATTTGAGATATCCATAATAATCTACACTGAACTACTAGAATTAAAAACTTAATTTAGCAAAGTCACTGCACTAAAGGAAAATATATGAAACTCAATGGTATTCCTATATATCAGCAACAAATCATCAGAAAGTGATATATTTTTTAAGATACTATTTATAAAAAAAAGCATCAAATAACTTCAAACACTAGTAATATACCTTTTAAAAGATATAAAATGCCTTTAAAAATAGAAGAATACAAAAATGATCACAGAAATAAAAGATCTAAGCCAGGAATGGTGGTGCATCCCTACAATCCCAGGACTTGGGAGACTGAAACAGGAGGATTGCAGATTGGAAGCCAGCCTCAGCAACTTAGTGAGACTCTCAGAAACTCAGTGAGAGCCTGTTTCAAAATTTAAAAAGGGCTGGTAATGTAGCTTGGAGGTAGCATGCCCGTGGGTTCAATCTACAGTACCTAAATAAATAATCTAAATAAATAAAGGGATGCATCATATTAATGGATTGAAATAGTATGGTAATGACATTAATTTACTCCCAACTTGGGCTAGAGATTTAATGCAATTGCAATCAAAATCCCATCAAAAGACAATTTTTAAACCTATTCAGTAATGCAAATGGCTAAGAATAACTAAATTCTTCTTAAATAAGAACAAAGCTTGAGGATATACACCGCAGGACATCAAGACTTTCTATAAAGCTCAAGTAATTAAGGCAGTGTGATATCAGCAATAGGATAGACAAACAGAAAATGGAGCCAGCTAAAAAACACAGAGACAGACTCACATACATATTATCACCTGAATGGGGAGAAAGGGAACATTTCAGAGCAGTGGGAAAAGAATATGTGGTACTGGATTAATTGGATATCCTTACAGAAAACAAAATAAATACGGATGTCTTTACACACCAGACACACACAAAAAGAATTAAGCCCAGGTGGATTTATTAAACAAAGATAAAAGGCAAAAAGAAAGGGCTTCTTTAAATTAGAGCTTTAGGACCATAGGGTAGGCAAAAATGTCTTAAGCCAGCACAGAAAATAATAACCAATAAGGAAAAAGATCGATAAATTTGATTGTATTTAAAGTAAGGCCTCTTATTCATCAAAAGAGATTGAAAGGCAAGCCACAAGAGATGGGAAAAGATATTTTAAGTATATTGGATGGGTAAAGTGTTTGTGTGGGGATTTTGTTTTAAAAAAGAAAAATCCTGGAGATGAGGGTTTAGGTCAGAGATAGAGGGCTTGCTAAGCATATGTGGGGCCCTGGGTTCTATTCCCAGCATTCAAAAGAAAAAGAAGAAAGAAGATCCCACAACTCCATAAGCGAAATAGGCAGTAAACTTGAACAGGCATTATAAAAAAAAAAAAAGAGAGAGGGAAGGAAGCATAACCAGGGGGTTAGGCAAGCACCTGTAATCCCAGAGATTCAGGAGGCTAAGGCAGGAGGATGGCAAGTTCAAGGCCAGCCTGGGAAGTTTAGTGAGATCCTATCTCAAAATAAAATAAAAAGTCTTGGTTCAATCTCCAGTAACCACACGCATGCACGCGCGCAAAATCCACAGTCTTCCTTTCCAACCTGGGTCTAGTGGAATAGCTCCTGCATAGAAAGGTAGCAAGAAAAAGGGTCATTCTGCTATTAATGAGGTGAGAGCCTGAGAACACACCATCATCAAGAGCGCTCATGGAGCAGGCTTTGAGAAGAGCGAATGCCCCAGGGGACGTGCAGAGATCTGGAAATTTGTCATGAAGAAGATGGGGTCTCTGGATATGTGCATTGATACCAGACTCGACAAAGCTGTCTAGACCGAAGGAATAAATGTCCCATATCATATCCCTATACTGTTATTCAGAAAACATAGTAAGGATAAAGATTCACCCAACAAGCTCCATACTCTGGTGACCTATGTTCAAACCTGTTACAACTTCCAAAAATCTACAGACAATGTAGTTGAGAACTAACCACTTCTTATCAAGTAAGTTATTAAAAATAACAACAAATATTTAAGAGGCACAACATCATGACTCACCAGAGAAATATACAAATTTAAACCATGCTACTACATACACACCAGAATATCCAATATTCAAAAGTTTGACATTTCCCAAGCCTTGCTAAAAGTATAAAGAAATAGAAACATTCAAGCTGATGACAGAATAAAACTGGTACAACCACTTATGAAAACTCTTCTAGGAAAGGATCTACCAAACCTGATATATGCATACTCCACCATCTAGAAATGCAGTGTTAGGCATATACCAAACAGAAATGCATCCATATGTGTGCCATAAAAGACAAAGCAAAAAACCTCTGCAGAGCACTGCTCACAGTAGGCCTAAACTAGAACTTCCCAAATATCCATCAACAGCAGATAAATAAGGATTTGTGGAATATCACAAAATAGAAGGCTATGCCATGATAAAAAATGAACCATCTACCGCTACGTATTTTGACACTCATGAATCTCTCAAGCAATGCTGTGCCCACAAAGTCAGAAAAAAAGAGTACATACATATAATGTACTCTTCTATGAAATACATGTATATCATATATTTCAAAAACGAGAAAGCTATGGTGTTACAAATCAGGTTAACGATTACCACTGGGGGGGGGCGTGTATACTCATTCAGAGGGCATGTGACATGGCTTGGGTGAATGGAAATATTCTATTTCTTGATCTGGAAGAGATAATATAGATGCGCTCACTGTTTGATTTTTGTACTTTTCTATAAATATGCTATACTTTAATAGAATTATATGCTTAAAAAAGAATAGTAAATAAATGCAGATCCAGGAGAATGATACATCATCCCTGGTTCTCAAAGTGACTCTTGAGCCATCTCACATAGAGCAGTGCAAAAGCGCTGTATGGAAAAATTATGATTATATAGAGGTGGTGAAGAGGCCAGAGGTTGTGTCTGTCACCACCAGGCTCGCCTGCCCCTATGTCGTGCAATAGGCATAGACAAGAAGCTATCATCCCTAAACGAGAGAACAATTTATAGTACCTTCCAAATATTTTACACTTACAAAATATTTCAGAACTCCCCCAGTAGCTGAAATCCTCTGCACTTATTCTTAATAACTTACAACTGCACAGCAACTAAAATCCAAAGTGACTTCAGCCAGGTCAGAGATTGAGGCAGTTTTTGTTTCTGGTTGCCTGATGTTACCATTTGATCTGGAATGTCCTCCAAAGTCCCTGTACAGAGGTGGGGCTTTTAAACAGTGACCAAATCTTGAGGTCTCTTACTTCATCAGTGGATCCAACCATTTAATAGATTAAGCCATTGAAGGCTAAATGGACTCCTGGGAGGGGGGACCGAGATGGAGAAGATGGGTCACTGAGCACATGCTTGGGAAGGGCATATCTTCTCTCCAGCCTCTCCCCTCTGCTTCCCAGATGCCATGAGTGGAGCAGCTCTCCTCCATTACACCCTCCTGCCATGGCGCTCTGCCTCACCTCAGCCCAGAGCAATGGGTTTCAGCCCACCATGGGCTGAAACCTCTGAACCTGTGAGCCAAAATAAATCTTTCCTCTTCTAAGTTGCTTATGCCAGGTATTTTGGTCTCAGCAATGGAAAGCTGACTAAAACATCTACTCTGTTTTGCTATCAAATTTGCTTCTTCTAGTAAAGGAGGATCGGCTGTGACCTGTCCTGGCCAGAGGATGCCTTATTGCCTGACACACAGACTGGATCAACTGAGACATGTGGCTAATCTGGACCAAAGTTTTTCCCTGAGACACTGAAAGAAATAAGATCCTTTTTCTTGGATATGAGTATAGTATTAAAAGGACATGACAGTAGGGACATTAGTGACCATCTTCTTTTTTCTTTAGCATCACAGAAGAAGGAAGTCAAGAAGACCAAATGTCCAGTAAAAGTACTGAAGATATCATTTAAGTCCTGGATTCAGCCATGCCTGAATTCTCAGATATATGGCCAGATAAACTGATTTCTTGCTTGAAATGTTTGGATTTTGCTCAAGTGCAATTGGAATGTTGTTGGGAATTTGGAAGAGTTTATATTTTTTCTGTTTTATTCTGCCTGCATCCAAAAGAGCCCAGAGTCACCATCATAATCATCACCACTAACATGTATCTGTGGCATTCAAGTTCCTCCATAACCTGGTCACCAACTTACAACATTCATCTGCATATATCAAAAACATGGCTTATTTCAAACACAGAAAATTTTCTCCAGCCAAGAATTCCCAATAAGCAAAGTCCAACATAAATCAGTCTGTTTTCATCCTTGAAAGCAAATTGGTCATTCCTGTTAAGGAACATTAGAAAAAATTAAACTAGGGATCAGAAACAGCATTTTTTAAGTGGGAAAAGGGGTTGTGTGGCAGATGGCAGGCAGGGGAAGTGGTTTTTACAGAGAAGTTTTTGAAAGCTTAAAGGAAGCCAAAAAACTGAAAACCTGGAATTGACAGCATATGCTTTGGCATGATGCTAAATACCCCATGCATTGGGGTGAGATATCTGAGGACTTCTTAATCAGTCATGCCAAGTAAGTTAAATAAAGTTCATCTAAAGATTTATCTGTTTCACTCTTGAGCCCCAGGGAGACCCAGGCGTCAGTGGTCAACCACTCTCCATGTGCAAGTCTGAAAGGCATAGAACATTTGGATAGATCCTGATACAGTGGAAAGAAATGCCCAGGTACCTGGGAATTGTGTGTTGACTGTAAGCAACCCCACAAAAAGGGAGTGAGATTCTGGAAAATAGAAGTAACTGGAAATTCACAGTGGCACCCTTCTATTACCAACACCAGGGGAGTAAAATGTCACTCGTCATCTACGTTTGTGTTCTCATTTTACTTTCAGGAAACATAACAAATATTTATTAAGCATTTTTTCCTCCAACCTAGATTTCTCCTATCCCTTTTACTCAAGTTTTAAGTTTATCAATGTAAACTTCTCCTATCAGAAAGGCTTTGACGGACCTGATTCTTGGAAGGGGGTATTAAGTATTCTCTGCACACTCCTCACACTTTGTCACTTCTCTATCCTTTTATTTACACTGAAATGCCTTGGGCACACCTTCGTCACTGCTGTCCCCTGGTCCCATCCACTGTAGGCCACAAACTCCTCCTCAGTTCTCCAAGGTCCAGTTCATTCTCTCCTCCTCTGTGAAAGCTCTCAATGGGAAGAAACCTCCCTATTCCATTTATGCGTGCCTGGCTTACCAGGTTGTTTCCCTACCTTTTTTCTCCAACAAAATTGTAAGCCTTTTTAATGCAGGAACCATATCCAGTTAATTATCATCTAGACAAGGGCCCCTGGTTGTGAGACTCACTGCTCAATATGCACAAACAGGACAGGAGCAGCGAAGAACAAACCTTATCAATCACTATTCATAGTGACCATGGGCTAACTGTGACCTTTCCCGGTACTCTTTAAGTAACACCCTCAAAGCAATGGCAATTTCCCAGCCCTATTCTGCAATGGGGAAGAATGTAGATCAATAGTATTCATCTATTTTGTCTCATGTCACCAACCCCTGGCTATGGGAGAAGCCAGCCACTAAGCCCCTGAACTACCTGTTGTATTGCAAACAAAAGTGGCTTCTCCTAAAAAAAAAAAAAAAATCTAAAATATAATCAATAATTTTATTCTTTATGAATGCATCCTTTCTATTTTGACCAGCTGCTGAATCAGTCTTTATATTATGATGTACGGTCAGCAGAATATAGACATCTTCCTGCTTGGTTTGGAATCTGAACATGGTAGCACTTACTTAGCAGTTTAAGGAAAAATACAATGGATTTTTTTTTAAGTTCTTGCCATTTTTCTAGAGAGGTCACAGATATAATAAAGCCAACTCAAACAAGTGTTTCTCTTGGGTTGAGCGGTGCAGCTCTACATAATGTATTTCTAATTGGAATTAGTTAACAATTACAAATGGATTAAAATATGACAATCACGTTGCTTCCTGAGTAGCACACATCCTTTGCTTTAACGTAGTCCTTGTCTGTCCCTAATGCCTTCCCAAACCTGAGGTTTAGCACCAGATGCTATTCATCATCACACACAGGTAGCTGTTTTGCTTTTAGGAATAAAAATTAAAAGGAAGTGTTACTGAGTACCCATGTCTCTTTAGAAAAGGTAGCAGAGGGCCCAATGTTTCAAGAAAGATGAGTATAAATGTATTTCTTTCTGGGAGTAAAAACTTTCTATATGTTTAACACAAAGCATGCTTAAAGAAAACAAAAAGAACAACTGAAGCTACTCTTGTGAAATAAATCCCACCTGTTTTCCTCTTTGCTGTACCTGACTGGTCCTATCGAGTGCTTGAGTTAGCAACCGGTTTCCTAATGCTTCTCCCTTCCTTCACTCATTCCGCAGATCATTCTTAATTACTGTGAACGGGAATCTGCAACAGATGCTGAAGT
This sequence comes from Graphiurus murinus, assembly GCA_004027655.1. Lineage (NCBI taxonomy): Eukaryota > Metazoa > Chordata > Mammalia > Rodentia > Gliridae > Graphiurus > Graphiurus murinus. Next base: position 43,681 of record PVLC010006962.1, on the reverse strand, counting down.
TATAACAAGGAATAAAACAGAGGACCTGCTCTCCTAGAATGTACATTCTAGTGGCAGGAGGCAGACAATATGTAAATGAAGATACAAAATACAATGCTATAGTGGCAAAGCTATGAAGAAAAATAGAACTGGGAAGACAATAAAGAGCAATGAGCCAGGACAGGAGTCCCTGTTTCAGCTAGAGTGGTCCAGCATGACTTTGAAGATATATATATTTTTTTCTTTTTTGGTGCTGGAAATGGAACCCAGGGCCTACAACATGCTAGGCATGAACTCTACCACTGAACTACAATCCTGTTGCATGATGTGAGTTCTAAACAAATTATTGTTTACAAATTCTAAAATTTGTAAACAAGTTCTAAAATTATTGTTTACAAAAAGTAAACAATAATTATAATAGACAATTATAATTATAATAGACAATTATAATTATAATAGACAATTATTACCAACACTTCTCATCTGAAAAATCTTACCTTCATCTCTCTCTTCACCTATGAAATTTCTTATTTCTCAAAGTCTTTCTCTTCCAGAGCTGATATGCTCTTTCTCTGAACCGAACTGTCCATCATCTATTTGCTACCAAATCTAATAAAATTAGTCCATGCATTCTTTCCTAAACAGACATGTAACATCCTTTATTTTCAATTTTCTATTTAAGTCTATCATCTCTCCAAGATGATGGAAACTAGCTCAAGGGTGGGATCTCTCTTTCTCCCCTACTTTGTGATATAGATTCAGGATAAGAATCAAGTTTAAATGTTAGTTCTTCACTAATTACTAGCTGACCTACAGTAGGTGGAAGAACCTCTTTTTCAGCCTCAGTTTCCTGACCTATAAAATGGGAGCAATGCTCCCCAAACCTGCAAAAGCCCTTGACCTACAAAAAGCTGCACAGATGCTAACTGTTATTTTGTAAGATCAGTCCGCCACTATATGACAGAGCCTCAGCGTTGTAGACTGGGTAACTTTTTGCTTAGGCATCCAATTTTTATTAAGCATTTAGGGTGTGTGTGGCCTTGCACTGGAGATGGTGATAAGATCATGGTCCAAAAATAAATTAAAAAAAAAAAAAGCCCAGGGAGATAAGCATTAATGTATAACTACAAAGTAGTATGAGGATCTCACTGTATCACAGATCTGAAGTGGATCTACTCAGGTTAAGTCAATCAAGCCGTAAGAGCGAGGATGATAGACACTCACACCTCACATCCACATCCAGGCTGGACCATTGATGTTTGCCCATACCATACCCGTATCATACCACACCCATATCATACCATACTCACGCATCTGCACCAACACTAGTTCCTCCTCCCTCCAATTTACCCCTACCTCCACAGCTGTCACTCTCCAAATCAATAATTCAGCCAACATTTACCAACTCCTACCCTCTGACAAGCACTATAAGGAATACCAGGAATAAACTGGACATCATGGCACACACCTGTAATCCCAATACTTGGGAGGCTAAAAAAGAGAATTGCAAACTCAAAGTCAGCCTCAGCAACTTAGCAAGAACGTCAGCAACTTAGGAAGGCCCTGTTTCAAAATAAATAATAAAATGTAATGATGATGATGATGATGATGATGATGATGATGATGATGATGATGGGCTGGGGGTATAGCTCATAATTAGAATGCCCCTGGGTTCAATACCCAGTACCAAAGAAAGAGACATACCAACGATATAGAGAAAAAATAAAGCCTGTCGCTCCAGGTATAGGTCACAATATGCCTCAAGAGGTGTCCTTATAGTAGAGTCTCCTCATTTCTGCTTCTCTTCCTGCTGGTGTTACTGGCCCTTAGGTTCAAGGGAATGGAAGCGTCTCTGGCTACCACAAAGGAGACATGTCTGGGTCACATGCTTTCTACAAGCCTCCTCTAATCCCAACGCTGGAACTATGGAGCCGGGTTCTCAGAGGGCCTTGGAAGTTCCTCAAATGCTACACTGATACAGTGAGTGTTCTAGAAGAGCAGGGAAAAAAAAACAACAAAGGAACCATTACTCTGCAATATCGATTTCCCAGCAGACTCGCTAACCAAATTATTAGAACGTAGATAGATACTGCGGAGTGACAGGTCCATCTTCTGGAGCTGCTAGGCCTCCCTCACAGGTTCTCTGTTACAGAGTTCTGTGTCCTCACAGTCACACCTCCTCAAGAGGGATAGCTTTTATTCTTATTTCACAGATGAGGAAGTTGAAGTCAGAAACATAATTAACAGGGGGTTTCAGATGTCTGTGGTGGTCCTTTAGAAGCAAATGTTTCTCTGTCCAGGCTCTGGGTTGGCTAGGTCACAGTGAGTGGGACACAGGTGTCTCGGTTCCTTCCAAAGGTCACTACTAGTTCCCATACATGCAGGAGACTTCGGTCCCGCAAGTTCTGTGTGTAATGCTCACTTTCACTTGCGTGAGAACATGGCCTTTGCAGAGGGCAGACAATGAATAAGGGAACTCTAGCATGCAAAACTTTAAAGGTGTTTTTTTTTTTTTTCCTTTGATGGTTTTTACCAAAGTATGTAAAGAAGCCAAGATAGTCTCTGCAACAAACTCACTTCAGTAGCAACAGTTAAAGTAGCATCTAGTTTGTTCACAGTCAAGTGTTTACCTATTTGTAGTTTCTATACATAACCACAGGTGTCCTGTGTACCCCATGTATCTAACACCTGATAGAAGAAAAAGAGTCATTTTCTATTTAAAAAGTGGCTATATGAGAAAGATGGGAAATTCTAAGTGAGGTATTTTAGCCAGCTGGGACTAGTTCCAAGACCCCTAAGATATCCAAATTCTGACTGCTCAAGTTCCTTATATAAAATGGCATATTTGCATCTAATCTACTCACATTCTTTCCTAAACTTGAAATCATCTCTCGATTACTTTCAGCAAGGAATACAATGTAAAGGTTACCTAAACAGTGGTTATGCTACATCCATTTAGGGACTACTAACAGAGGGAAATGTTTGTACATGTTCAGTACAAAAAATGTAACCCCCTCCCCCACTTCCCCTAGTATTTTTCATCTGCAGATGGTTGGATGGGCTCTGCAGATCCCGGGAATGGAAGGCCTTCTTGATGTGGTAGAAAATTAATTGCCTCTTCTAGGTCTCAGAGAGGCAACTGTGAAACATTTAGTAAGCTTTGTGGTTTGTAACACCTCAAGCAGGTACTCCTAGTTATTTAACATACCTCATTAGGTTTTAACATCCATTTTAACTTTCTACTTGTAAACATTTTTGCTTTCCTTGCAGTTTGAAGGACTGGATTTGATGACTGATAATTATTCTTATTGCAGACTTCATGGTCCCAAATTCTGGATGATGATACTCTTTTATGTTGACTAGTTCAGAAAGTTTTCTCCTGTGGGGAAAGCTGATATCGAGTCAACCAATGTTTCCAGAATACTTACTGGCAGGTATACGGCTGGGCGCTAAGTAGATGGATGCAAAAATAAATAAATGCAAAAACAAATAAAGTGAGTCAGGGTTTGGGGCCCCAAGGAGTTTACCCTCTATTTCTAATGTGGTGCTCAGGCCAGCAAAATCAGCGTCATCTGGGAACTTGCAATTGAATCGGAAATTCTGGGAGTGAGAGCCAGCTGTCTGTTTGAATAAGCCCTCTTCAAACAAAGATCATCCTCATCAAATATCAAAGCAACATATATATCATGAGCTTATTGAACTAAACCTGAAAGTGTCATTTGTCTTTAAGGAAACAGACCCAGAAGCCACATGAAAAGTTGGTGGAGAAATTGCAACTGCGACGCAGGTCCCCTACTCCAAATGGCCAATGTTCTTCCCATTTCTTTTCTGATGCTTTATTGCCTATACCCAATGGGTAGACCTGTATGTTTCCAGACCACAGGACAAACTCTGGTTTTCAACGAGTTAAGAAACAGAAAGTCTGCTCTCTTTGGAAATAAGGACCAGTAACAATAATTAAAGTCAGGTCCACCAAAATCATCTAGTGAACTAGCAGTAATTTCCCAAACCGTTAACACATATCCGAGTTCTATTTATAAAATTTGAAATTGTGGTAGGGGGAGGGTAAAAATGCAATGAAGATGTGACTAGAACACTCTCTAGTAGAATATATGGTTTGAGGATATGTTAGTAGTGGTTTCCCATTTGGGCAGAGTTACAGATAATTTTCTTTTCCCCTTTGTATTTCCCTGAAATTTTCCCAAAAGCTAAATATTACTTTCATAATCAGGGAAAAATTAAAACTGTTCTTGTAAATGTTACAGCTGTATCAGTCAACATGAAGGTTTATTTTGTATTTCTAATTCTTTCCCATACAGAATAGTGTGTGTATAGTAATTATTTATACCATGCCATATGTTACAATAAGATAAAATTCAGTAAATATATTCCTTCCAGCTGGCCCTGAAAAATGAAGAGGTTAAATGCATTCCTAGGTTCAAAGCACTAAGAATTAAGACAAGCTGTGAAGCTGAAGGGAAAATTAATCCCAGTATTGAGACCTCTGAGAGCAACCCCTTCTGAGAAGCAGTTATGTGACACACAGCTCCTTATTCTGATCTTCCTGGTGGCTAACCCCTGGCACAAAATGAAACATTCAACAGTCCCTGGCAAAGTCTTAGGAGTTCAGGTGATAAAATGCATGGGAGAAGATCAGAGAGATAAGAAACAGAATGATCCTACATTCACATAAAATTCTGTCCTTATGGGACAATAAGACGTTCACATTGCCAAGAAATTCCATTGTCCAAAATATCTTTAAAATTTTTTTCTTTCTAAAGAAATGTTTGCTCACTTTAAAAAAGGCCTACATTGGATATCTTATTCCACAAATCAAAGATAAATAAATAAATAGAACTCATTTGAAGGGACATCTTTGCCAGAAAAGCACTGTCATTGTCATAATGTTTCACTTGATAAGACAAATTGATTGCTTCAAAGAAAACCAAGCACTGTTTTACTGAAACTCTCAGCAGTACAAATTCAGTGAATGTTAATTGAAACTTCTTAAAGGAAACAGGAAATTGAGGACCAATGGCATGAATATGGGAAAGGAAACACCAGTAACTAGCTAGCTCCTTCCTTACAATACCCCAAAAGAGCTGACATTTCTAGAATTTGCAAACTCTCCCAGGAAAGGACAAGTTATTGGAAATCAACTCTCTTTATATAGTTTTACAGCCCATGAGATCACCATATTTACACAATTTAGCTTACTAGTAGTATCAGACAACTCAGAAAGAATTTATGATCTTGGCTTTGCTGGTTCAGCGTGCAAGCTTTGACTTACAGTCTCCAATTCCTCTTAATTTTCTACTTTCTTTTACAAGGTAGTTCTATCCGTTGCAAAAAATAATAAGAATAAATGAATAAGAATAAAAAATATACAGCTCACAGAAAGTTTCTCCACCCACAGCCTAGTTCCCACTCCATATAATTACCCATCTGCCTGGGTAAATTGTTTAAAGAGCCTTATTGTTGACATATTGAGCTAAACCTGACAATTTCACTTCAGCCCAACAGACCACGGCACAAACTTGCTGCTGGTTCACTAATGCCATTCTGATAGTTACAAGCCCAGGTCTTAATTTTTCATTTCTCATCCCCTCTAGAGAGAAAAGGGTCCACTCTTCCGTTTTACCTCATTCTGATCATTTTTTGCTGTTTCACTTTGGAGCTGCTAAAAGGTATTGATCAGAACTTACCTGCAGATCCAACTCCTATGCGTTGATAAATGCCGAAGGAACAATTCCAAGCCAACAACAAGACTCAAGATATCAACTCATAGTACAGAAATGCTACTTGTCTCAACTAGAGAAAGAAAATAGCGCTCCTACTCTATCAAATTAAAAAAAAATGAAATACAGCAGCTTTCATTCTGAACAAAATTAAATTTTCTGGGTCACTTTGCCCATTCCACTGGGCCACCTTTTACACAGCCTGACAGTGACTGTAAACAAGGTCTCTACACACCTTCAATTTACTCCTCGCCCTCTCAGAGCCAATATCCACCGTATCCTTTCCTCAGGCAGGTCCCAAAGAACAGACCTCACCAGCTGCCCTTCCGCCCCTCACCACGGACGCTTGCTTTCTTCTATTCCCAAACCACAAATGGACGAGCTTAGTCAGAGAAAAAGTTAATGAATGTCTGCTTTTGAGGTACACTGCCCTACCTACCTGTGCGCTCACAAAATCGGACGACCTGGAAGTCGCTAAAAAGCACCTTCGCTCTGCACCCTCGTCCCGGTCCGGGAGCGCTTCACACCCAGAAACCCAGGAACATGATTTCTAGGCAGACCTGCACCCATCCCACAGAAGTCCGCACGCCAGCTTGTCTAACCACTTATGTAAGCTCCTCTTCCACAGTCCCAAACTGCAGGCGCACACCGGCACCTGTCACGCATCTGAATGGACCAGCGCCCACATCCCGGAGATGAGATCAACACCGGCGAGCGGGGCGGGGGGGTGTTTCAAACCATCTCCCCCTGCCCCCCATTTGTCTCTAGTCACAACTGCAATTACCTTAGCAACCAAAGAATTGCCTCGACTCTTTTTTGGGCTTTCCCGTGTCTCCTAAAGCCAAGCTCGCGCCAGGTCCATGTTAAAGCTGGAGAAGCCCAGGGAAGCGGGCACCGGCGACCTCCGGGGGGCGGAGGGCAAGTCTGCTCGGTCTCCCCGCGGCTCTCTGGGCGAGTTTCTGCGGTGGCGAGCGCAGGGGCTCAGCGAGCGGACGGCGCAGCCCGGGGCCCGCGAGGAGGCGCGGCGGGTCGCATGGTGCCCGGGCGCTGGGCGCTCGGGGGCTCCAGCGCTCCGGGCCCGCCCGGCTCTCGGTCGGCGCTGCGGGGCGCTGTGCCGGCCTCTGCCCGCCCCGGGCCGGCGGGCTGCGCCGAGGTGGGTCCGCCCCCGGGGCGCCCGCCGCGGTGGGAAGCCGGCGCCCGGGCGGAGCTGGCGACAGAGCAGGGCCGAGCGCGAGCAGCTGCCCCAAGTCGCGGAGCCGCTGCGCTCCGCTCCGCCGCCGGCGAGCTGCTGCTGCTGCGGCGCCCGCTGTCGGGGGCCGAGCGGAGCTGCAGCCCCGCGCCCCGCGCACCTGGGCGCCGGCACCTGGGCCCCGGCCCGCGCGCGCCGAGGAGGGGCCGAGGCACCTGAGCTCTTCCCGAGGGCGCCGCCGCCCGGCTCACCTGGCCCCGCGCCGCGGAAGGTGCAGACCGGGATTTCCCCAGGAAGAGAGAGATCCGCAAATTTCCTGGCACTTTAGCAGCCTCCGAGAAAACTGAGTGACCGGCCCAAATCAGGCGGAGGCTCTTTTTCGTCAGTTCTAAGCTGACCTGGGAGAGAAACTTTAGTGGCGTCAGTGTGATCTTAGGGACCTGGCCCAGGTGGCGCGCCAGGTAGTGTTCGAATCCCTTACTGACGTGTGGCTGGCGCCCTCTAAATTAAAATGGGCCACCGCGATCGTCAGAGAAGGTGTTACCGACCTCGTCGTGTGCATGTATTCGATATTTTACACCACGCGCTGTATTTGGAGTGTTTTTGTGATTGTTCTTATCTTAAATGCTACCAAAGAACTTTTGAGGGAAATTAGTTAAGTATTCTTGGGGAAAGAAGAAAAAGAGGAAGTCAAAGGATAGGTTGTAAACTGACCACTTTCTCTAACGTGGGAGTTTTGAAATTGGACGTTTTAATTGCTGCGGGTGGAGATAGGACACAATTGCTGGTACCAGTAGTAACCACGGGATTTGTGTGCGATATTTATGTTATCGATATTAAGAATAAGATGGAGATTTATTTAGAGAGAGGGGGGTTACTAGGGATTTAACCCAGGGGCATTCTACTTCTGAGCTACATCCCCACATCCCCAGCCCCATTTTTATTTATTTATTTATTTATTTATTTTTTTTTTTTTTTTTTTTTTGCGGTACTGGGGATTGAACTCAGGGGCATTCTACCTCCAAGCTATACCCCCAGCCCTGTTTTTTATTCTTTATTTTGAAACCGAGTCTCATTAAGTTGCGGAGTGCCTCACTCAGTAGCTGAGGCTGGCCGCGAACCCGGATCCTCAAGTCTCAGCCTCCCGAATGCTGGGATTACAAGCGTGCGCCACCACGCCCGGCTCCCATTTTTATTTTGATACAGTGTTTTGCTAAGTTGCTGAGGGCCTCACTAACTTGCTGAGGCTGGCCTCCAACCTGTAATTCTCCTGTCTCAGCCTCCCAAACATTGGGAGTATAGGTGTGCACCACCTCAACTGGCTTGGATATTTAATCTTGAATTGTATTATGTTGCTCGAGTGTGTGTGTGTGTGTGTGTGTGTGTGTGTGTGTGTGTGTGTGTGTGTGTGTTGGGGAGCAGAGGAATCCCACAACAACTTGAAGTTGCCTAAATGTCTTTCTTCATCCATATGTGTCCAGAGGTTGAAATTCAAAGTTTCCTTTCCAACATGCACCTTCTGTCACCACTTCCTATGCATAAATGTGAGTCATGAAGAAACATCAGACAAATGCAAACAGAGAAATTCAAGGAACTGACCTGTTCTCTTAAAATGTCAGGACTACGGAAGTCAACATGGTTCCAGATTGAATGACTCTAAGGGGAGGAGTCAGTGGGATCCAATAGGTAATCTGGAATGGGATCCAAGATCCGGAAATGGCATGATCAGTGCAATTTCAGCAGATCCTATAGAGTAGAAGGATTAAATGAGATACTTGTTACTTTCCTGACACAGTGATTGGACCCTAGTCATCCAGGATATGCTCTTGTTTTTAGGAAGTGTGAAGGGGTGGGGTGGGCTTTACGGTTTGGATCTGGAATGTGCCCCAAGGGCCCACCTATTGAAGGCTTGGTCCCCAGCTGGTGATGCTACTGGGAGGCGGTAGACCCTTTAAGAGATGGGGCTTGGTGTAAGGAACTCAGGTAACTGGGGATGTGCCCTTGAAAAGGATATTGGGACCCAGCCCCTTTCTGTGTTTGCTTCCTGGTAAACAGTCCCCCTCTGCCTTGGGTTTTCGTCATGATATAATGTGGTGCCACTGTCCCAAAGTGACAACCAACTATGGACTGAAACCATGAATCAAACACATCTTTTCTCCTTATCGGTTATTTATCTCAGATATTTTGTTACTGCAAGGGAAAACTGACTAACACAGGGCACCACATTTTCAGCTTACTCTCAGATGGTTCTGAAATGTTAATACCTGAATGAAGATATAATGGAGCTCTTTGAATTACATTTGCAATCTTTCTATAATTTAAAATAAAAGGTCGAAAAGGATATGTTAAGATATAATATCAAAATGCCAATGTCATTCTTTACAAAACTAGAAAAAATGCTATAACGTTTATACAGAGTAAAACTCTGAACAGCCAAGCAATCCTGAGCAATAAGAACCATGCAGGAGGTATCACAATACCTGATTTCAAATTATACTACAGAGCTATCATAACAAAAACAGCATGGTACTGGCACAAAAATACATAGACCAAGGGAATAGAAGATACAGGGTCAAATCTTACAGCCAGATGATTTTTGGCAAAGTTTCCAAAAATATACATTGAAGAAAAGACAACCATTTCAACAAATAGTGTTGGAAAAACTGGATATTCATATGTAGAAGAATCTCTCACCCTGCACGAGAGTCAACTCAAATGGATCAAAAATCTAGAATTTAGACTAGAAACTTTGCAGTTACTAGAAGAAAACATAGGATCAATTCGCCAACATATAGACACTGGTAGAAACTTCCTCAATAAGACCCCTAAAGCATAGAGGAAAAAACAAGAATCAACAAATGGGATGCCATCAAATTAAAAATTTCCATAGAGCAAAGGAAACAATCACAAGCATGAAGAAAGAGAATGGGAGAAAATCATATGGGCGTGGTGGCACAAGCCTGTGATCTCAGTACTTGAGAGGCTAAGACAGGAGGATCACAGTTCAAGGACAACCTCAGCAATTAATGTAGCAAGACACTTTTTCAGAGGAAAAAATGCCCCTGGGCTCAATTCCCAGTACCACAAAATAAAGAATGGGAGAAAAATCTTTGCCAGCTACTACCCTGATAAAGAACTAATATCTAGAATATAAAAGAACTCAAAAAACTTAACCTGCCACAAAGCAAATAACCTAATTAAAAAAAATAAGCAATTGAACTGAATAGAAATTTCTAAAAAATACAAATGGCCAACAGCTCTATGAAAAAAGTTATCTTTAGAAATCAGGGAAATGCAAATCAAAACTACACTCAGATTTTATTTAACCTGTTAAAATGGCAATTATCAAGAATATAAACAGTAAGCAGGGCATGGTGTCACACACCTGTAATCCCAGTACTTGGGAGGCTGAGATAGGAGGCTCATAACTTTACGTCCAGTCTTAGCAACTCAGCAAGACACTGTTTCAATATAAGAAATAAAATAGAGTTGAGGGTGTAGCTCAGAGGTTGAATGTCCCTGGGTTCAATTCCCAGTAACAACAACAACAACAACAAAAGAATACAAGCTATACTAAATGCTGGTGAGGATGTGGGAGAAAAGGATTATACACTGTTGTTGGAATTGTAAATTAGTACAACCTCTATGGAGATCAGTATAGAAGTCTCTTAAAAGATAAGGAATGAAACTACCATATAACTACCCAGCTATATCACTTCTTGATATCTTTCCAAAAGAATGAAAGTGGGAGAACTATAGTGATATATGCATACCCATGTTTATAGCAGCACAATTCACAATAGCCAAGTTATGGAACCAATGTAGGTGTGTGTCAACAGATGAGTGGATAAAGAAAATGTGGCAAATACATACAACAGGCTTTTATTCCGCCATAAAGAAGAGCAAAATTATGTCATTTGCAGGAAAAATGGATGGAACTAGAGAACATCATGCTAAGTGATATTGGTACAGAAGGTCAAGGGTCATATGTTATATATATATGGCAGCTAGAGAAAAAATAGGAAAGAAAAAGGACTTCATGAAAATGAGGAGAGAGGGAAGTTAGAATAATGGAAGGGAATCAGGGGAGGGAGGACGAGGGGGGAAAGAGGCTTGAGGAAGGAAACAGACCAAATAATATTAAGTTCATGTGTGAAGGTATCACTACCAAGCTCACTAGCAAGTACAAGGTGGGAGGAGGGGGTGGCAGGTTGGGTGCAGAGGGGTGCCCACCTGAGATGCTGTGAATTAATGTGATACGAATGTGTCACTTTGAATCTCACCACGATATATATTACATTGTACCACTAAAATTCTAAAAACAAACAAAAAAAGTAATTGTTCTCTTTACCAAAAAACAAACAAACAACAACAACTTGTCTTTACTTTTCAAAAGTGTTCACCGTGGGTTTCCCTTAAGAATCAACTCAGTTAGCTGTACTGAAAATACAATTTGATCTAGCAGTACTACTTTGTGGATATATACAACAATGCAACTCAGTCATACTTTTTATTCATCCACCCAGCAATTACTTATTAAGGGCATGCTGCTTATAAAAACCTTTCCTGAACCTCATTTAAAGTATAAAATGAAATACCTTTATGAGTAAAATCCTGACTCTCTCAACTACTTTTCTTATCAGGGGAGGAGCTGCAGGAAGGCCTGTGATAGCATTGATTGTGGTATAGCTCTTGAATTGGACCAAAGAATGGAAATGAGTTGGCAGTTTAGTTTTAATATTGAATTGACAGGCAATGGTAGAAAAGGATTGTTTGTGTGTCTTTGGTGCATGTGTATATGATGGTGGATTTGGGAAAGATAATGAGTGAGGTGTCCATTTCCCAGGAACTTGCTGATGCTACTTTTCCTCAAACCTCCACGTTTTCTTTCCCTCACACTTTAGTACAGTCTTTTATTGAAAGCTAAGGACTGTGTTCTCTGCATTTTTTGGCAATAAAAGGAGAAAGATAACTGGGTCAGTTTTGCTTCATGTTAAATCATGGAAAAAAATAAATGTCCTGATAGGTACTTTAGACAAGGGCCTTCTCAAAGAGTGGCTCAAAGTCTGTACCCTCAGAATCACTGGGGAACTATTGAGACTTAGAGATAAAGATTCTTGAGCCCCACCTAGAACTGCTAAGTCCAAATTTCCAGTGATAGAGCCTGGAAATCTACTTCTGAACAAGAATGCGTGGACCACAGCCTATAGGGCTTCCTCCGCAGAAGGCTCAGCATTGCTGGTACCAGTAACAACATGATCTCCTTCTCAGGAGGGGTCGATGGCAGGCAAGCTGATAACTGTGGATTGTTCCTCTTCCTAGTCCTAGCACCTGATCTACAGTTCTAAAACCATGTGTGTCTGGGGAATGGATGTGTTTATATTATGGCATTGGGGTGGTTATGTTTTGAGACTCAGAAGTCATATCAAAATAGAAGGCATATTTCAAGTCCTAGTACTTACTTATGGTGTATATGTTCAGCCCATACACAGAAAATTTACATCAACAACAACACAGCTTTCTGAAGCATAGCCCCAAAATAACCATGGAATGCTGTTTACACCAAGTGTTTGGACCATGCTTTTTCATCTAGGAGCCTCCTAGATGCTATGCCAAGCACTGCCCTCTAAGACCTTACAGACAGAATTGTCATAGAATAGGCAGCTGCTTATAGGATGTTACTTGGAGACTGAGATAGGTTCCCTTAATCAAAAATACCTGTTCCTCACCCTGACTTCTATCTCTCTCCTGCCAATGCCAGGATTTCCACAGTTGATCATACTTGGTCACAGGCAAGTTGGGTTAGAACCATGGTAATTGGGCAGAAAATGTACTTTAAGAAGGATCTTTAATTGAGTCAAAATATGCCAACTCTTATCAAAACTCTTATCAAAAGTCCCTGACACTGGAGGAACTCCAGATAAAGGAGGAGAAGTCCTACTGGAGTGAAGGAAAGGACCTAAGGAAGGGAGGCAGGAGCGGGGAGGGAGACTCGATGAAGGAAACATTTCGATGCACATGATGTACATATACAAATTTATCAGTGACAGTCACAATGTTGTGCACAGGGAGGGCAAGGAAGTTGATGGGAGCTGGGGGAGTTCTCACCGAGCGCTGTGTATGTATATGCCCCTATTACTCTGAGTTTCATCATGATGTATGGATGGCAATGCACTAAGAAAAATAAAGAAAGAAAGAAAGAAATGAAAAAAACAGAAAAAGTCTCAGTCATATACAACCGCAAGGCCGGGTGTGGTGGCGCACGCTTGTAACCCCAGCATTCGGGAGGCTGAGACCGGAGGATCCGGGTTCGCGGCCAGCCTCAGCTACCTAGTGAGGCACTCCGCAACTTAGTGAGACTCGGTTTCAAAATAAAGAGTAAAAAATAGGGCTGGGGGTGTAGCTCGAAGGTAGAACGCCTCTGAGTTCAATCCCCAGTACCGCAAAAAAAAATAAAAAAGAAAATATACAACCGCAAATAGCTCCTTGAGATTGGCCCCAAGCAATGCTTTTCTTAGCTCTCATACTGAGAGGCAAGCAACAACAGCAAAGTTAAACGAGTCGGGACCATGGCAAACCTAAATGCTCCTGTGCAGCGAAAGAAACAGTCAACGCGAAAGGCGCAGCCTACAGCATGGGAGGCGAGAGTCACAAAGCAAGCTAGATGGAAACCAGGAAACAAAATAGCTCAGATAAAGGAGCAGAGACTCCAGTGGGGCGATAGAGGGGGCAGAGGGGAGGACAGAACTGTAAAGAAGGTAGCAGTTTAAATAATGCTAGGTATGTGCTTGAAATTACCAATACCAATCTCAATGATATGCATGGGGAAGGAGAGGGAGGAGGTAGGATCCGGAGGGAACCACACCAAGTATTGTGTGCATGAATATGCCTATCGCTCCCTACCTCAGTCTGATGTATAATTATAATGCACCAATAAAAGTATAAAACATAAGTAATCGTAGGTAAGGCATTGCAGCAAAACCCATTAATTTGTAGAATTATTACGTTCATTTTAAAAGTGTTGGGATTGTTGCCAATTTGGGTGTGCTCATGAATAAAATTGTCATTCACCTTTGTGTACCCCCCAAAAAAGTAGGCAAAGTTCCTGAATAGACATTTCTCAAAAGAAGACATACAAATAACCAACAGTGTATGAAAAAATGCTCAATATCACTAATTATCAGGGAAATGCAAATTAAAACTACAATGAGATACTACCGCATCCGAGTTGGAAAGGAAAATGTCAAAACCAGGGAAGATAACAAGTATGGGCAAGGATGAGGTGAAAAGGAATCCTACGCACACTGATTGTGGGAATGTAAATTAGTACAGACATTATGGAAAACATATGGTGATTACTCATAAAATTAAAAACAGAACTACTATATGACCAAGTAAACCCTCTTCTGGTTGTATACCCAAGGGAAATGAAATCAGCATGCCAAAGAGGCATCTGTACCCTTGAGTTCACTGCAGTGTTATTCAGTAGCCAAGACATGGAAACACCTTCAGTGTTGGATGGATAAAGAAATGATAACACACACACACAATAGAAGATCATTCAGTCTTTAAAAAAAAAAGAGAGAGATTCTGTCATCTGTGACTACAAAGATGAACCTGAAAGATATTACGCTAAGTAAAGAAACAGAAAAATATTGCATGATCTTGCTTATATGTGGAATTCTTTTTTACGTCAAACTAACAGAGACAGAAAGTAGAATATTGAGGGATGGAGTAGAGATTGGGAGATGGAGGTGAAATAATATACAAAATTGTAGTTATGAAGGATAAATAAGTATAATGTACAGCCTGAAGACTAGTTAATAATACGGTATTGTACACTGGAAATTTGCTATGAGATGAGATTTTAGGTTCTCATACCACATACACAAGGAAGGTGATTTTGGTAAGTGATGGGTATGTTAATTTATTTGATTATGGCGGACACTTTGCTGTGTACATGCATATCAAACCATTGTGTTCTACACCTTAAATATACATGACAAAATTTTAATAAAAATAAAAAGAAATGCGTGCCATTTTCCTAAAGCAAAGCCTGAGTAGATTGTCCTGCTTCTCAAAACAAAAGAACTATGCCCTGTGCAGAAAATGAAGGTTTCCTGGCATGTCATTTTGCCCCTTGCACACCGTCTCACAAGATCCAAAAGTAGTTTATTTTCTTTCATCTATAAAATATTTTCATTGCCCCAAAAAGTTCTCTCACTCTTTTTTTGGATACAGTCTCCTCCCTCTGCCCCCCCCCCATCAGACACTGATCTGCTTTCTGTCCTTATGGCTTGGCCTTCTCCAGAATGTCAGATAATTAGAATCACACAGCAGGCCATCTTTTGTCAGGCTTCTACTTGAAATACGATTTTGAGATTCATCCTTGATGTCACATGTATCAGCAGACCATTCATTTTTTTATTGCTGAGAGCATTTCATGGAATGGATATACCACGGGTTTTTTTTAAGCCCATATTATTTTGCTAAATATTGCACTTAGATAAGATATGCCCCCAGGAGGCCATGCCCCATTCACATATTTTAACTATATGCAAAATACATAAATTCTGTAACAGCCACTGTTACAAACTCATTCCCATCCCCAACACCCCTCCACTTCCTTCTTTTCTGGTTTCTTCTTCTTCTGGTAGCCATGTCTCAGGGAAAACACCTTTTCCCACCTCCACTAGAGTAGATCTTCATTAGGGTAAGTTCATCTTGGTAGTTCCATTTCTGTGCCCATGACATAAAATTATGACGAATAAGACTTGATAGAAAATCTACTGAGGGATTTTGGAAAAAGAGCTTTCTTCTTTGCTCCCAGTCCCTGATCTTCCTAGTGAGATTGTGGAATTAGGAACTCATTCACATAGGAAGCCACAACAAATAAACCCCAGCAAGATTTTCAACGTGATTTCTGAAAAAAAAAAGGAATGTTGTTGTTTTTTTTTTTTTTTTAGTTCTTAAAATTTTTAATTGACACATAGCAACTGTTCATACTACGGGAGTTTAAGTATATACAACATGGAATGATCAAATCAGGGTTATTGGCATATTTCCATCTTCTCAGATGGTTATCATTTCTTTGTGTTGGGAACTTTTGAATGTGTTTCCTTTCTTCCAATGTTTCTGAAACATATAATAAACTGCTGTAAACAATAACCACCCTATTGTGTGCTATAAAACACCAGGACTTATTCCTCCTGTGAAACTGGACAGCCCAGATTTCATTTTGCCAGCTTCCCAGCACATTGATCTCTCAAACAAATAAAAAGAGCATAGAATGGTCCACAAACTACCTGGCCAGTACTATTCAAAACTGTCAAGGTCATGCTCAACATATAAACAAACAAACAACAAAGACGCCAACTGAAACAGAGTAAATAGACATGATGATTAAGTGCAATGCGGCATCCTGGATTGGATCTGGAGCACAAAAAAGAACATGGAAAAACATGTTAATATCCAAGTGAAATCCATAGTTTAGTCAACAGTATTATGCTTGTGTAATATCTTAGCTTTTGAAAATGTACCATGTTTTTACCATGGCTTGGATATGGTTTGTTTCCCCAAGATTCATGTGCTAGGGGCTCGGTCAGTGTGGTGGTGACATGGTGTGGTGGAACCTTTAAGAGGTGGAGCCTAGTGGGAAGTAATTAGGTCATGGGAGCTCCCTCTGACCAATGAGTTAGTGTTGGTCTTGCTGGGGGTGGGGGTGGTCTTGCAGGAGTGAATTAGTTCTCACAAGAGCCATCATTATAAAGTGAAGGCATCCCCTGTGCTTGGTCTCTTTCGTCCACAACTATTTCCCTTTCCACTTTTCTGCCATGTTGTGACTCAGACAAGGGGACCCTCACCAGGACTCCAGTACCATGATGTTTGGTCATCCCAGCTACCAGAATCTTGAGCCAAATCAACCTCTTAATAAAGTACCCAGCCTCATATATTTTGTTATAGAAACACAAAATAGACCAAATCATTAACATTAGAGGATGCTGGTGAGAGGTGGAACATTGAAATCTTTGCAACTTTTCTGAAACTCTAATATTATGCTAAAACTTCACAAAATAAATTTTAAGGCCACAGAATATTATTAAAGTTGTAAGGCCATTATGATATATTCTTTAATGGCTGTCAGCTCACCTGGTTAAGATGTTTTTGAGAGTTTATTAATTCATTCAATAAGTATTTATTAAGTCCTTACTATCTATTAAGTACTGTTTAGGTGCTAGAGATATTTCATGCACAAAACAAAGAGCCTGTCCTCATGGAGCTGATATTCTAGTGAAGAAAGATGAAGGAAAGAAAAGAAGTAAGGGAGGAAGGAGAAAGGGAAAGAGAGAGGGAATGAAAAAGAAGGAAGGACCAAATAAATATATAATCATAAATTATAATATATAATAAATGCTAGAAAGAAAAATAAAGCCAGATACTGTTTTATTTTAGGGCATGGCGTTACTAAACCCCTTTCTGATGAGACAATATTTGAGCAGAGACTTGAAGAAGGTGAGCAGGCATGAAAAGATCTAGGGTAAGCCCTTCTGAGACAGAAGCAACAGCTTTTGAAAAGGCTTTGAAGCAAAATGAGCTTGACATGTTCAAAGAACATAGAATATACATGACAGAAAGAGTAGCGATAAGGCCAGAGGAACACCTGGGGCTCAGGTTGTACAAGGCCTCATTGCCATGACAAAGACTGTGGATAGTAAGTACGATGGAAAACCTTTGGGTGGTCTTTAAGCAGAAGGCTAACACAGTATATTTATTATTTCAATTCTAGCTAGTGTGGTTAGAAAGTAGCATAAGGGAGAGAAGAGCAAGGTGTGTGGCTATCATAGTACTCCATGGTCTTTTGTCTCAGAGTACAGTGATAGAGGTGAAAGTAATGAGAAACAGTTGAGCTCAGAATAAAATTTAGTTGATAAAACCAGGCATGATGATGCATGCTTGTAATCCCAGTACTTGGGAGGCTGAGAGAGAAGGATTGCAGCTTCAAAGCCAGCCTCAGAAACTTAGCAAGGCCCTGTTTCAAAAGAAAAAATAACAACAAGAAAAAAAGGCTGACTGAGTAGCTCAGAGGTAGAATGTCCCTGAGTTCAATCCTGCATACTGTAAATAAACAAGTAAATAAACTAGTTGATGAAAAGTGTTGATGGACTGAATGAAGACTGTGAGAGAGAGGAATCAGGGATGGCTCCAACCTCCAAGACTTGGAGAAATGGTGTTTCCATAGATACCGGTAGAGAACAATGAGACAGAGCAGGTTTGCTGAAGAGTGGCGCTCCATCTGGGACCTCCTTAGGTCTGACATGTCTATGGATGTTGTGTGTTCGTTTTAGTACTTTGAGAAAGATCAGGGCTGGAGATATAAAATAGATGGGATTTAAAGTCATGGAATTTAGAGAATTTCTTGTGGCAACAACTTCGTCTTCTCTCCCAATAAAAATTACTCTTCTAGTTCCTCCTAAGAGGAATCTGGCTAGGGCATCAGGAAGCGGTGGTTTTTAAAAAACTGTATCTTGAATAACTAGAACTTTGTACCTTTTGACCAACATTTACCTATTGCCTACTCCTCAGCCTCTGGTAACCCTGTCCAACTTTCTGCTTCTATGAGTTTGACATCAGTGAGATCATGCAGTGTTCATACTTCTATGTCTGGCTTATTTCATTTGGTATTATGTCATCCATGCTGATACAAATAACAATCTCCTTTTTAAGGCTGAATCATATTTCAGTACGTGTGTGTGTGTCCGCACACACATCACATTTTCTTTATTCATTCATCCCCTGATGGACACTTAAATTGTTTTCATGTCTTGGCTGTTATGAATAATGCTGCAAAATATGTGTGAACACAGATGTCTCTGACTTATATATTTATTTATGTATTTATTTATTTATTTTTGTACCAGGGATTGGATCCAGAGGCATTTTGACTCCAAGCCACACCCCCAACCCTTTTTATATTTTTTTGTTTCAAAACAGGGTTTCACTAGGTTGCTGAGAGTATCATCAAGTTGCTGAGGCTAATCTCAAACCTGTGACCTTCTTGTTGCAGTCTCCCAAGTATTACTGGTATTATAGACCTGCATTACCACACCCAACTTGACATACTGATTTCATTTCCTTTGGGTATATATACTCAGAAGAGAGATTAATTGGTCATATACTAGTTCTATTTTTATTTACTTTTTGAAGAATATGCTGTCTTTCATAATGGTGATGTCAACTTACATCCCCACCAACAGTGTAAATAAGCTCCCATTTCTCCACATCTTTGCCAACACTTATTTTTTGTCATTTTGACAATAGCCATTCCAACTGAGGTGAAGTGCTATCTCATTGTGGTTTTGATGTGCATGTCCCTGACAATTAGTGATGTTGAGCATTTTTTTCATATACCTGATAACCATTGGCAAGTCTTCTTTTGAAAAATTTGTTTGTTTGGTGCAGTGCTCAGATTAAACCCCAAGACTCACACATGCTAAGCAAGTGCTTCTACTATTGAGCATATACCCTATTTTGTTTTGGTTCTGTGATTCTGGGGATTGAACACAGAGATGCTCTACCACTGAGCTACGTCCTTAGGCTCTCTCCTTTTTTTTTAAGTTGCCCCAGGCTGTTCTCAAACTTGTGATCCTCCTGCCTCTGGCTCCAGAGTAGTTGGGATTATAGGCATGCACCACCATGCCTGGCCCTACTTACCTATTTTTAAATTGGGCTGTTTGTTTTCTTGCTATTGAGTTGAGTTCCTTATATATTTCAGACATCAGCCCCTTATTAGATATATAGTCTGCAAAAATTTTCTCTTAATCTCTTGCCTGTTGCCTTTGCTGTATCAAAGCTTTTCAGTGCAATGCAATCCCACTTGTCTAGCTTTGCTTTTGATGCCTGTGCTTTTGGAGGCATATCCAAAGAAATTACTGCCTAGAAACTGATGCATTTTAACCTGGATTCCAGAAAGATAATAAGTGTTTCCATTAAGTTTAATATACACATGAACAGGCAGTTAGCTTTTAAAATACCCAAACCAGAAATGCTCATTCTAAGGATGGCTGCCCCAAGTAGATTTTTTTTTTTTTTTTTTGCAAGAAGGAATTATGAGAAAAGTTTTTTAGTTCTTTTCTACTGACTTGAGATACTTTCTTATTCCTATTTCTCTCCACTCTGGTCTCTTTTTGGAATAAAGTCTTTCCCTTCAGGAGACCTCAGCTCCATCATACACACTCAACCAGCAGAACCTCCCCACAGCCCCCCACCATCATTACCTGTTGACTTTGAGGGGTTTCTCCCATCTTGACTTTCCCATACTGATGACACTACAACTCTCATTGTAAGAAATATGATGATTCTAAATCAAATTATGACCATTAAAGCAACCAAAACAGATCCCTGAGTAAGGTCTCTGGCCTGGATGATAATGCCCTGAGCAGCCTGGGTGTGTTAACTATTAACACAGATCAGTCAGTGCCCCAGGCTCTTCTTCTCCTCAATCCTATGAGCAAAGAATCTCAGACACCTGTATCTGAATTAGCAGGTGATACAGACTTGCCCAGGCCTAGGACAGGACAATGAGTTTATGCAAGGGTAGCTGTTATCGTTTGGAATTAAAATGTCCCCCAGCCCTCAAGCGGTACGCAAGGCTGCCATGTTGGAGGCAGTACTAGGGGAAGGTCTGGGGGTGTGGCAGGGGACAGTGTTTTCCTGGCTGACTGCTGCAGCTTCCTGCTTCTCTCCTGCTTTTATAAGCTGACAACAAGCTCTCTCCTTCTCCTCTCTGCTCCCTGCCAGGATGCCCCAGCTCCTGCTTGGCAGCCAGTGTAACATGGAATGAATACACACACACACACACACACACACACACACAACACACGCACACACACTAAAATCTCCAAAACTGTGAACAAATAAACCCTTCTTCCTCTAAGTTTTGCATGTCAACTGTTTGGAGAAAAGCAGTGAACCAGGGGGCCACTTGTTTGATATTTCTACCTGCACATCTTGAACCCTACACTGTGTGTGTGTGTGTGTGTGTGTGTGTGTGTGTGTGTGTGTGTGTGTGTGTGTGTGTTACTGATGATTGAACCCAGGAGCATTCTAACTCTGAGCTACAGCCCCAGCCAGCAAATTTATTTATTTTTCTGAATCAGAGTCTCATTAAGTTGCAGAGGGACTCACTAAGTTGCTGAGGCCAGCTGCAAACCTGCGATCCTCCTGTCTCAGCCTCCCAAGCACAGGGATTACAAGTGTGCACCACCTCGCCCAGCTGAACCCCACTGATTTTACCAACAAAAAGTTATTTCTAATGTGCATCTTATGGTAAATAATGCATCTTCTGATGTTGACTGCATGTAGTAATTTCTACTCCCAATAGACACATGTGGGATTCAGATAGAAGCCTCGATAGACCCCCAGACTACTCCTGGAACAGGCATTCCTGGTTAGAGTATTCCTACTTATATGTCCATTAAATTTACATACACACACACACACACACACACATCATCATCATCATCATCATCATCTTCTTGTGGACATGCAGGTTTAAATGGAGCTTTCTCATTCCCAGAAGAGACCTGCTGAATGGGAAACTCTGGAAACGGGAGATAAAAATCCACACTATAACCAGCTCTGTGTGTAAGTCAGGTCATTCTGATACACCCTAGAGTCTGAGTATTCCTGCTGGAGACAGCAAGGTTAGGAGGACCTTCCCTGAGCCCCTCCAGCACTTATTCTGGAAACGTACAGGCAAGCCAAGGGAACTGTGTTCCTTTGCCCTTGGGAGGCTGTGCCAGGAGCTGTGGGGAAGTCATTCCTCATCCACAGTCCCCAATCCACTGCAGGCACATAGCCACAAAGGAAGTAGGGTCCTATCCCTTCTCTCTTTACCCAAGCAGATTGTATATGGTTTTGTTGAAAACATCACTTTCTTAGGAAAAATAAAAAATACTCTCTAAACATTGAGAATCGAATCTGAATATTTTAAATGCACCTGCCCAGAAACTGCAGCTGTTTTGAACCATCAGATGTGTTTTAAAGAAACCTTTATCATAATAACTCAACTCCCTGTGTTTACCATACATCACATTTGCTTTTCTTTAAAACGTATATCATAGAATGCAATAAAATCATATTATCCCTAAAAAATAGGAGAGTGGACTGAAATGAAGATTATAAAGTAATCCCCACAGAAATTACTAGACTAGTTGAGTTTGAGGACGATAGACTGTTTAACAGGAAGGATTGCATACCAGGAATGAAAACTATTCCATGGAATGGAAAAAGATTGAGGTTTAAGAAAATATACACGCATAAATATTTATACTGAGAGAGTATTTTTAAGTAGGAGAGTTTTTTTTTAACTAGTATATCAACTCAGATGAGAACATAAAATTATTTTGGGGTAAATTACGTCTGTTTGCATCTCTTTCTTCTGAACTAATGAAGTAAAGAATTTCAGCCATAAAATCCATATCTCATTAAACTGTGCATTTTCATTTTCTTAGGAGGGGTCTCAAAACAAGTCAAAACTATGGGAAGGAATCTATCAGCTAATCATAGTGTCAGGATTTAGCCACTGACTTATTGTAGCAAGTATAAACACACTTGCAAATGGTAAGTGCAACCTTTAATTTCACTGTGATGGCAGATATGAGAAGCATTTTCCAAATGAGAGAAACTGAAAAATCTAAGATCTGCCATTATCAAAGCACGACAACTAAAGGATTTCTTTTCCAAGTCGACTTTATATTACACATGCTTAAATTGACAAGAAAACACCAATGCTAAAATGAGAAGTCCTAAAGATGGCAACATTAGCAGTAAGTTGCAGCTACCTATTTTTGCAGATGAGGAAATAGGTCCAGAGATAATCACAAAATGACCCAACGTTGCACCATGGAAAGATGACAGCTGAATAGAATTTAGCGCTCCCATTTCCAGCCCCAGGTTCTTGCTAATGGCCCACTTCAAAGTTTTCACTATTATTTTATATTCATTGCTTTTTCAGATGAAGAACACTTAGGACTTAAGTAATGATAGGAGTAGTAGGTGTCCACGTGAGGGTCAGCAGCCCAGATGTGATGTCTAACCCTGAAGTAGAAAACCAAGTTCACCCCATCTCCCAAAACTCCCTCTTGCCCGACCTTGCAGAAGTCTGATGACTCAGTTCTCTGGGCTTCATTTGTAAATAGTGGTGGTAAAAATCTTACCCGGCCCAACTACAAGTAGACTTTAATAACAAGTGGCAGAAGAGTGCGTGTGACATTGGTTGGGTGTTCTCTGGGAGGAGATCTGTCACATGGCCCATGTGACCCAGGCCTGGGGGGCTCTAACGGTGTTGGGGTCCATATACATCACCCCCACCTTCATACCATGAGAGCTGGCAGGGCAATCCCATGAGTTAGGAGAAGGATCCAGAGTGACTGGCAACATCAAAGGTAGTCCTAGTATCAGAATCACTGGCACTGAACTCTGAAGTATTTTAAGAACCATCCTGACTCAGGACCTTTCACCAACCACGAACCCCAAAGTGATGACGTGCAGCATACTGTATCTGGATCGGGTGGGATCCTGACCCTGGGCTTCCTAGCCACCTGTTTTCAGCCATTCTCCTTCATAGCTGGGGAATTAACTCCCCTTGCTTAACTCTGCACACTTTTTTAAAATTTACTTTTATTTGATGCATCGTAATCACACAGCATAATGAAGTTCAGAGTGAGGGAGACATACATGAACACAGTACTTGGTGATCTTACCTCTGGGCCACCCCTCTCGCTCCCCTTCCGCATATGTGATACTGAAATTAGCATTGATAATTTTATGTATTTACATAGCATCAACTGAAGTGTTTCCTTCATCAAGTCTCCCTTTCCCCTGTCCCTCCTCCCTCCCCTAAACCCCCTCCATCACTCCACTGGGGCGTCTCTTCCTTTATCTGAAGCCCCTTTTGTATCCCAATTTCTCCCTAGCTTCAACATATGAGAGAAAACATATGAACCTTCGTTTTCTGTGGCTGGCTAATCTCACCCTAATATTCTCTAGTTCCATTCATTTCCCTGCAAATGACATAATTTTATTCTTCTTTAAGGTTGAGTAGAATTCTGTTGTGTGTATATCCCATGATTTCATAATCCATTCATCTGTTGATGGATACCTAGACTGGTTCCATAATTTAACTATTGCAAATTGCCTGCACACTTTAAAGCATATGTTCTCAAATGGTGTTCACCTAAGACTCAATGGAAAGCTTCTAGAAATGCTTGTTCCCAGGCTGCACACCTGAGGGTTCTGATTCTACACCTTTGGCACATAACGTGGGAATCTGCATTTTAGCAAACCCCACTGCCCCTTCGCTCTGCATGGCAGATGCAGATACAGAAAAGCCCCCTCTCTGGGCCCGACAGGCTCTGGCATGGTCCACTCTACACTCTTACCCCAGCCTTGATTGTCCCCCAATTACCTGATCCTTTGATGCATCTGCTTGGCGAGTCCTCTCAGACCCGGCACCTCAGCAATGCTGCCTCCAAGTGGACACAGGCTCAGCCTGCAAAGTACTCCCAAAGCTTGCTATCTCCCAGCTCTGCTGTTCCACACTGCAAATCCGTGCTCAAAATCAGGCTAATTTTCTTTCAAACCCTCAAACCACAAAGGATTCATTTCCCTTCCTTTCTTGGGCAATAAAACTTATGCCTTCAGGAGCTTAGACTTACACAACACATAAGTCTATTTAATAAAATATCTTGAGGACATCTTCTTCTTTAGCTGTGAACACAAAGCTTAAGCCTGCCATCAGTGGGGGCCTTTAGGTTGCTGCTAATGGAAACTCAATCAGCAACAAAGAGATTTCTTGGCCTGTGTAACGGGAAGGAGCAGTGCCAGCCCAGGTCTAGGGCCTGGTTTGATTTAGCTCCATTCCATTCCAGTTATAGTTTTGTGTTCAGGCTCTTCCATTGCCTGCCATAGCATAAGCAGCACCCAACTTCACATCCACATACCACAGAAAGAGAGAGAGCGTGTTGGCCACAGCACCAAAGCAAGGACACAGAGAACAGACATGCTTAGACCAGTTTGGTCACTTCTGTGTTCCTTTGCTACAGCTGCCATAACAAAATACAACAGGATGGTAGCTTCAATGACAGACATTTATTTTTCACAGTTCTAGATGTCAGAAGTCCAAAATCCAGGTGTCAGCAGGTTTGTATTGTCCCAAAACCTCTGTTTGGCCTACTAGACCACCTTCTTGTGACCTCATGTGGTCTTCACTTACTTTGTACCTGCAAATCCTTGGTGTCTCAGTGTCCAAATTATCCTTTTCTCCTCCTCTTCCTCTTCTTTCTCCTTTTCTTCTTCCTCCTCCTCCTCCTCTTCCTCCTCCTCTTCTCCTCCTCCCTGCCCTTCTTAATACTGGGGATTGAAGCCAGGGGCATTCTACCTCCAAGCTACATCCCCAGCCCATTGTATTCCTTATTTTTAAACCGGATCTCACTAAGTTGCTAAAGGCCTCAATATGTTGCTGAGCTGGCCTCAAACCTGTGATCCTCCTGTCTCAATTTTCCAAGTACTGAGATTAAAGGCATATACCACCATAGCTGGCACAAATTTCTTTTTTTAGAAGAACACCAGTAAGATTAGATTAGGGAACACCCCATCAGATTCATGTTTACTTAATCACATCTTTAAAGGCCCTATCACCAAATACAGTCACATTCTGAAGTACTGGGTTTTAAGGCTTCAACATATGAGTTTAGGGACAGGAAGGCACAACTCACAATATACTCCTACCCCAGAACCGACAACGGTAGAGTGTGCCCAGTGACCTCATCCCACCCTCAGTCGAGGAGGAGATGAATGTCCTCCAATAACATAAGCTGCTTCCGGGTGGATGCTGGGTCCTGTTAGGCTGAGGAAGGAAGAATGGGATATTGGGTGGTCCCCAGTGGCCAGACAGCTACTGCTGGCTCACAGCTCACCCGGGGAAACCCCAGGCATCTCTTTGAGTAAAAGTAGCAGAAACAAGGTGCAAACGTGATTTTCTACACAAGGGTACAGGTGAAGGAGATGTGAGAGATAATGGAAAGAAGGGGGTTTCTGTAAAGCTAGGAGATAGTTTACCTGACCACATGTTTCTCTCCTCCACTAACTTTCTCTTCCAAGTTGAACCTCAAGTCCTATTCCAGGTAAAAGTCACTTCACGTTTAATTGCTTTTGTTCACTAAGTAAATCAGTATCGGTTAAAAAATGTAAAGATACCTAATTGCTGTGGTTGGACTGTCTCCTCCAAAGCTCAAGTTGAAGTTTAATTACCATTGTGATGGTATTAAGAGGTAGGACCTTTAAGAGGTGGTTATCACGTGAGCAATCTTCCCTCAAGAATGGATGAATGCTCTTAGCTCTGGAGTGGGCTCCTGGTAGAGGCACAAGTCTCTCTTCTCTAATCTCTCTCTTTCCTACCCACTTTCCCCTCCACAGTCTTATGATGCAGCATGAAGGCCCTCACCAGATGTTGGAACATGCTTTTGGGGCTGAGCCTCCAGAACCATGAGATTTTTATTGTTTATAAGTTACCCAGTCTGTGGCATTCTGTTACAGCAGCAGAAAACTGGTGCATTGTAATTATAAGTCATAGTGAGATTCAAAGTGATCCAATCATACATGTGCACAGTACTTGGTGTGTTTCATTCAGGGTCTCACCCTTTTTCCCCTCCCAGTCTGTACATATGCTATCTCTCACATGTGAAAGCTAGAGAGAAAATAGGAAATAAAAAGGACTTAAGATAAATGAGGAGAGAGACCAATAGAATACTGGAAAGAAATTGGGGGAGGGAGGTGGGGAGGAAGAAAAGGAGACTTGATGAAGAAAACAGATTAAATAATGCTATGTCCATATATGAAATCACTACACTTAAAGGAATGGTGCCTGTTCTCTTTAGGAGCATAAAAAATACATTCAAGCAGAACACATAGAAATAAAATAGTTTTAACCATGAAAAAATAGTGCACATATCTAGATTTTCTTTTCTTTTTTTACCGTAAAGAAAATGGTACCACATTATTTTTAAGAAAACACCTCTCTATATTAGATAGGGAAGTGGCTAAGTACTGAGAGAAAAAGGGCCTGATTTTTAAAAAGAAACCAACTGGTAGAGTCCTGAGTGAGTTGAGACTTAAAGCCAAGCTAGAGAGGGGAAAAAATTAAGATTGATTAATGCACCAAGAGATTCTGAGTAGAAAGCAAGCTCACCACGGGCCTGGAAAGAACCCAGGAAAAGGAAAGATGAGAAAAGTGGAACTTGGAGTTGGTCATTGCTGTGGGTTGCCGTAAATCTATCCTACATCAAAGATAGCCCATGACAATCATAGCAACTTGTTTCCATTGCCAGGGATTAATTTAAGAAAGGATGCAGAAATGAATCATGACCCAGGCCAAAAAGATTAAAAACAACAACAACAACTTTCCTCACCTCTCTAAAGAGACACTGGAATGGGCAAAACCTCTTACACTGGTCATTTTCTTGTTGGGACTTGAGACCTGGAACTTAGCAGTCAGATGGTCTGAGGACTAAACATGCCCCAGGGGAGGAGAGAAAGGAGAGTGCCAAAGGAGCAAAGCCAGAGCACACCTGCCGAGGAGCCTGCTCTGACTCCGTGCTTCCTGCTTCGTAGGTAACAGGCTTGCCTATGTCGATCTGGCTGGAGTCCGGATTTGGAAGCCCTCATCGTGGAAAGCTTCCTACTGATATGCTGGTGTTTTGATTACCATGACTTCTAGCAGTTCTGGCAGGTGAATTAGCTAATCCATTTTAATATTTGTTAGGATGCTTTTCACTGCAAATTGCTGAATACACTACCAAAAGGCTTTTGGACAATACGGATATTTGTTTATCTTGCTTAACAAGAAGCAGGGAGGAAGGTACTTTTCAGCCTTTCCATCCAACTAGATTCCAAATCTGTGATCCTCGGATGGCAATGTCAAAAGAAAAGCATGGTATTTGTTCCTGTATGAACCTAGCAGTGCTCTAGTACTGAGTTACATCCCCAACCCTTTTTATTTTTTATTTTAAGTCAGGGTCTTGCTAAGTTGCCCAGATTGGCCTTGAACTTATGCTCCTCCCTCCTGCCTCAGCCTTCAGTCTCTGGAATTATAGGTCTGCACCTCCATACCTGATCCCTCCTTGGGGTTCTTTCCTCTTCCACAAAAGAAGAATTTTGATTTAAAAATTATTGTTAGTTAATCACTAATTGCATAGAAATTCACTTATTTATAATGTATAAAGTCTTTTTTCCATGCTATTGACTAGAGAAACAAAGATAATTTATTTTTGTCTACCCTGCAGGAATTAAAGGTTTGCAGGATATGGGAAAGTAAATAGGTGAGTATGATGGAGCATTGCAGATCCTATAGAAGTTATTTAGGGCACCTGTGGCCACAAGAGGAGTGTCAGTTCTATTGGAGAGTCAAGCAGAGCCTCCTAAGGGAGTAGCTCTCAAATTTGACTTGCAAGTCAGCTGGGTGAATGGGCATTGTATGAGGGAAAGAACACACACACACACACACACACACACACACACACACACACACATTGAACTCTAGTCTCTATTCAAGAAGCTATTAAAAACTGTTAAACAAGGATGGCATGTTTAGAGCTGCATGCTAAAAACTCAGGCTGGGCACAGTGGTACAGGCTTATAATCCCAGAGACTAAAGGCTAAGGCAAGAGGATCACAAATTCAAAGCCAATCTGGGCAATTTAGCAAGACCCTTTCTCAAAATAAAAAATTTAAAGGGCTGGGGATATAACTCAGGGCTAGAGTACTGCTAGGTTCAATCCCTAGTATTAGAAAACAAAACAAAAACAAATGAATGTACTCTCATAATACAGGCAAAGAGACCAATTAAAACATTTTTAAGTGGCAAAGTAAATCAGAATATGTCAACCCCAAATATGCCTCTTTGACATAAATAATTTTGAGCTAGTCAGTTAAGAAGCAGTACATGAAGGACCCATGCTCTCTTTGCCTAAAAACAGGTTCTAAAATCTCCTTTACTGGAGACAACTCTCATCAGCCCAGAAACTGACACCAAGGAGGCCACAAACAACTGTACTTTAGTATTTTCTCCCCATGTACTTACCTTCCCACAGTCCCCCTCCTTTGGAAGCCAAAATCAGCTATAGGGCGATAGTCTCTCTTAGAAATAAATGTTACAGCTGAGTGTGGTGGTGCACACTTGTAATCCCAGTACTTGGAAGTCTGAGACCGGAGGATCCAGGTTAGCGGCCAGCCTAAGCTACTTAGTGAGACCCTGCATAACTTAGTGAGACCTTGTTTCAAAATAAAGAATAAAAAATAGGGCTGGGGGCATAGCCCAGAGGTAGAATGCCCCTGGGTTCAATCCCCAGTACTGCAAAAAAAGAAATGTTCCAGGGCAGGGATCTCTTCCTTGGTCTTTGCTTCCCAAGAGAAGGATTTGAAATGGAAAACACAAACAGGGAAATATAAGAGGTTTATTTAAATAAATGGAAGTACAGTTTAAGAGAAGGCCGCAATAAAGGGGTTTTGTTCCAGAGTAAGGGTCTGGAGAGGTTCATTTCCAGAAGTGGAGAAAACAGTGTAAGGCAAGGCTCCCATGCGGTGAGCTTTATTCAGTTTAGAACCCTTCCCCCGAATATATATATGTTTGGGGAGACCACGATCTCTTTTTGGGCTGCAGCTTAGTGCACCTGCGCTGTTTTCACCATGCTGGAAACTTTCCCATGGGTGTCTACGTGAAACCCCAAGGAGGTGTCTAAAGTAGCCATGCAAATGGTATCCTGGCTGCCTCTTATCTTTGGGGAAGTTTGGCTTCCTAACTTCACTGTGGTTCTCTAACCAGAGCTGAACAAGGAGTCCTCCTATCTGCTTAATTTGACCTCAGATCCATCCCAGTCTCACCCTGACCTACTCATTTCTCTCTAGCTGCCTAACAAAACTACTTTCCTCTGTCCTTTTATTTCTTTAGAAATTAATTGTTCTGGTGGAAGATGTTATATAAGCCAGAGTTCTAAGCCATTGCTTTGAGTTAACATCCCCGGAGGACTCCTGAATGATGTGCATTATTAATAAACTTGCTGGGGTTTCTCTTGTTAATCTGTCTTTTGTTACGGGGATCTACCCCAACTATGCATTTATGAAGGTTGAGGAGAAATTATATTTCCTCCCTGACACCCCTGACACGAGTCCAGATGAAATATGCTGAGGGCAGTTGGAGGGGAGGTGGATTAAGAAGTATGCAATGAGGGATGCAGGGAATGAAAGTGGGAGATGTTTAGGGGGATGCTAAGATTTCCAGTTTGGACGATTGGATGATAGTCTTGTTCTCAGAGTAGGACCCCAGCGAAAGGATATAATCTGGGGAAACTCGAACTCCTTTTGGAAATGTATGTCTTGTGAAGCACAGTGACAGGGTATAGAGCAACAATGCCAGAATTCTTTCCCCAGCTCTGTTTGTGTGACCTTGTTCAACTTCCCAACTTCTCTGAGTCTTGTCTCTGTTTATAAGATATATTGCCTGCCTTGGCTTGATTTCCAGCCTCAAAGAGAAGAGATCTATGAAAGTGCTTTGTAAATGTCTTCACAGACGTAAATGTTTATGTCTTCAGGGAAGTTCAAGGTGTAAAAAGCAGAATTTCACATCATCAGCACATTTAGCCTCTAAGTGGGCAGAGTATGTGGCTGTTCTGCATTGTTACTGAGTGTCCAGCAGAGATCTTTGTGCAAAATTGCCAATGTCACTGCCTGTCCTCTCACTGGGATGACTTAATTCCTGTGGAACTAAAGGGCATTATTATGCTACATAGTACCCTAGTTCAAGAACCATCACACTTCATTTCTTCCAAATTTTACTAAATTTTTTTTCATTAATACTTACCAAGATGAACAAGACACCATCTTTGGCCAAAATTGGGGTCCCCATTAGGTCACACAAGTATTCTGTTTTTCATTGGGGAAACAAGTGTGTCAAGATGTGTAGGTAGGTCAGTTATATCGTACAGGTAGCCCATCCTTGCATAAATGATGAACTAATTGCCCTACCGCAGGCTCAGGCAAATCCATAACACCTATTAGCACAGATGCAGTTCTTTGAACATCTTTGAAACATTTTGTGCACAGGATTGAGGAGAAGAGGAGCCTGGGGCACTGACTGACCTGTGTTCATGGCTAACACACCCAAGGTAGCTCAAAGGCGTTATTATCCAGACCGAAGACTCCACTCAAGGGTCTGGTTTGGTTGCTGTGATGTTCACAGCTCACATTTCTTATTAATGAGAAGAGCAATCATGTCAACAGCATGGGGAGAGTGAAGATGGAAGAAACCCCCCAACTGAAGAGGCAACTCGTGGGGCTGGGGGGAGGGCTGATGGCTGGGTGTGTATGATGGTGAAGAGGAAGAGATGAGAAAGAAAGGCTATCTGAAAAAAGAGGCCAGAATGGAGAGAAATAGGAATAAGAAAGCATTTTGAGTCAGTAGGAAAGAGCTCAAAAACCCTTCTTATAACTCTTGCAAATTGAAAAAAAATCAAGCGCGTCAGAGTAGTGTATTCAAGTGGTAACTCATACTCTGGGAGGAAAGAAAAACTCACATATTAGAGCAGTGTTTCTAGGATGGAATGCATGTATCACTTTTGACCCAGGGGATGACTTTTGTAGGTAAACATGAAAATTCTTCATTTTAAAATATTTGCATATTTATTTTTACTATGATTATAATCTTTGGAAAATAATTATGGTTTTTTATTTAAAACATTTTCTTTAATTTTTATTGGTGCGCTGTAATCGTACATCATAATGAAGTTCAGAATGATAGGGACATACATGCACATAGCACTTGGCGAGCTTCCCTGGGGCTCCCGCTCTATTCCCTCTCCTTCCCTGTACCGAAACTGGCATTGATAATTTTGTATATGTGCAACATATCAATGGAAGTGTTTCCTTCATCAGCATTCCCTCCCCCTACTTGCCTCCTTCCCTGAGACCCCTCCATCATTCCACTGGGGGTTCTCCTCCTTTGTCTGCAGTCCATTATGTATTCCAATTTCTCCCTAGCTTCCACATATGAGAGAAAACATACGACCATTCATTTTTCAAGTCAACTCATTTATACCAAACAAAATGAATTGATTTAAAGAAAAAACTTTTATTTTAAAGAAGGCAATAGAGTGTGGAAATTATAGAATATTAGTAGTAGAATGACTAAAATTTGGGAAACCTCAACACCTGTGTTCTGTTTGGGTAAAGAAAAGGGGAAAATATAACCTGCACGGTTCATGATGGCCTGCAGACAATTGACTCCTCCATCATTTTACCTCACCTCATGGGCTTTTTCTCATTATTCTCTAACAATGCAAATAATCCCTGAAGAGGATCCTATCTTAGCATAACATAAGCACATTTCCTAATGATCCACTAAGACTCTGACCAGGGCATGTCTGGAGGAAGGAGCTGCTCTCTTGAGCTGCTGTGGGGCAGGAGAAGCAGAGGACAGGTGGCTCCCACCTGTAATCTCAATTAACTAATCGACCTCACATTTTGCCCAAGTCTGAGGAGAGAGTCCTTCAGTGGTAACACCTACCAAGAGATAAGTGGGTTGAATACAAATGACTGAAGGTTTAATCATAATGTAGTGGACAGAGCTCCTTGAAGGCAGACTTAAAGCATTGTGACTTGGGTTTTTTGGTTTTTTTGGTATGTAGATCCTACAAATGCTCCAATAGTGCTTTGTATATAAATAATTGCTCAGTAAATAGTTATTAGATGAAAGAATGACTATAAAAACTGCATGATATTTTATATTTATAGTTGCAAATGAGGGAAAAGAACCGAGTTCAGCCTCAATTTTGCTTTGCTGGGTAACATTGGGCAAATTATTCAACTTCTCTGATTCTCATCGATCAAATAGAGCTACTTGGTGATATGCTGATGCATATTTTTTTTTTCCAGGAAGAGAAAGGAAGATCCCTGCTTTGTAGCACATGCTGATTTCCATGGGGTAAACGCTACCATCAAGCTAGTAACCATTTAACTGCTAGCTTGAAAAATTACATAGGTAAACATCAACGTGGCCACTGTGGTGAGAGCAACACCAGAAGAAACAAGGCTGGAGACCTGGTGAGCTAGTCCAACACCTCTTCCTGTCACAGGCACCTAGGCCCAGGAAAGCAAAATA
Organism: Graphiurus murinus; assembly: GCA_004027655.1. Taxonomy (NCBI): domain Eukaryota; kingdom Metazoa; phylum Chordata; class Mammalia; order Rodentia; family Gliridae; genus Graphiurus; species Graphiurus murinus. The sequence goes on along the minus strand of PVLC010006962.1, from coordinate 10,566 downwards.
GCCTGGGCCGGGTAAAGCATGCAGAGGGCCTGGAACACCAGCATGAAGACCAGCTCAGAGATCTATCAGCCACTGTGTGACATTCTACATGACTCTTAACTTATTCAATTTAGAAACAAAACAGGCCAGGTGTAGTGGCTCTCGCCTGTGATCTCAGTACATGAGAGACTGAGACAGAAGGATCGCCAGTTCGAGGCCAGCCTTAGCAACTTAGCCAGACACTGTTTCAAAATAAAAAATAAAAAGGGCTGTGGGTGTAACTAGGGGGTAGAATACCCCTGTGTTCAAAAATGTGAAAATAAAAATGGCTTCACTGTTATAAAAGGAAAATATTAACAAGGAATTGTAACTCCAAGGACCACTTGAGGGCAGATAGGAAAAAAAGAGAAGGAAACCCAACTCCTCCTGTTTCCCAGATGATGGCGAACTCCCCCACTCCCCCCGGAAGCTCTCTCTAGAAGATGTTCTGAAATGACCCGTCATTGGGTGCTGTCCTAGCTGTTCCGCGCCATCGCACTTGGAAGTTTTGCCGGCTGGGATTTTTGCTGCCTTGGCAAACGTGACGATGGTGTCAAACCTAATGTTTCCTAAATTTTTGCAGAAATGCTGAGACTTCCGTGGGGGCCTATTGTCAATTATCTGGGAAAAGAGAAGTTTGCAGACATTAGAAACAAGGACTGTATGAGATTAGGCTCTGGGTTTTAATGAGAAGGATTCAAATTAGAATGTTGGCCATTTCCTAGCGCTTGCTAAAAATAACCCTGGGTGCCTGCTTCCTTCCCTCACGCTTGGTTCTCAGTGCCTGCTCATGCTGAAGACGCAGGAGGGCTGGAAAATGCTGCTTGGGAGCCTGCGCCAGGGCTGTTTGTTCAGATACTTGTAACTTAGCTTTCATCTGATCCCTCATGCACCAATGGACATGCCGCCTTTGGGCTCCTGTCAGTCACACTTGAGGAAGCTTGTGGGTGATAAGGTGCGTGCAAACATGAAGCCCTGCTCACTTCACCTCTTCAATCTCTTCTCCCTTCACTGCTACCAACTTAGCTGAAGCCTCCATCATTTCTTACCTGAGACACGGCAACCCTCACTCTTCCCATCTTGAATCTGCCTTCCCTACCCACCCCAGTCACACTGTAGCTAAAACCATCTTTTCCAACACCAATTTCAGCATATCCTCTACCATAACTACCACCACCACTAGTTGAGACTGTTCAACGGCTTGGATGATGAAGACTGGATACTTGGTGGGGTCTACACGCAAGGACCTCCCTGATCTGTGTCCTAGGGCTCCTCCAGCTTACCCCACCACCGCTTGGGCTGTGGCTGCTCCAACCCCAGTCCTCAGTCCTGCGCCTCCGGCCCACCATGCCCCAGGCCTCTGCAGGGCCTCGGCTCAGGCTCTGCCCTCCCTTCTTTCTCTGCCTAATTCCTGTTCTTCATTCAGATCTCAATCCAGTCATCGCCTCTTCAGAAAAGCTTTTCCTGAGCTGTGGTGAAGTTAAATCCTCTCTCATATGGGCTCCCGTGTCCCCACAAACCTCTCCCTGCAGCTCATATCTTAGATGCATTTGCACATTTATTTAATATTAATTGATTAACAGGATTACTGCTCCAGATGGTGGCTACAGGAGAGCAGGGACCACATCTGCTGGCTCATCTTTGTCTCCTCAGGACCCAATAGCATGCCTGGCACATATGAGGCACTCAATATTTGTGGAAGGAAATAACATTAATCTCCTGGTTTGGGGGGGGACCTAAGCCTTCCTTTTTTGCAGAGGTCCTTCTCAAAATTTTGTTTGTTTGTTTTTGCAGTACTGGGGATTGAACTTAGGGGCATTCTACCTCCGAGCTATATCCCCAGCCCTATTTTTTATTCTTTTTTTTTTTTTTTGAAACAGGGTCTCACTAAGTTGTGGAGTGCCTCACTAGGTAGCTGAGGTTGGCCTCGAACCTGGATCCTCCCGTTTCAGCCTCCCAATTGCTGGGATTACAAGCGTGCGCCACCACACCCGGCTCTCAAATTTTTAAAATGGAAAATTTTACCACATCTAAGTAAAGCATTTTTGTCTACTTCAACCCAGCCCTGTGAACACTCTCATTTCCCATCCTATACTGTCCTTGTTCTTTTGACGGGAAATGTCTATATACAATAAACTAGGGGAAATTTCCCCTGACTTTTCCTGAAATTCTGGGAATACATAGATATTATACCTTTCAGCATAAAATGGTCTGACTTCTTCCAGATCTCCTGAGACCAAGTCACCTAACTAAACTCTGCAATTACCTCTCTCAATTTCTTGATTCAAATGGAAGACCTCATACATTATTTTCCTCACTAAGTTAACTCATTTATCATCTCAATCCAGGTGAGAGGTACAGATCTCCTGGTGTCATGGAGGAGATTTAGGGAAGGAAGGGCATGGGAAGAATTAACGGTGTTAAGGGAAGAGACTCAAAGGTTTCTAAAGGAAGCTTTAAAAAGTGTGAAGGTGGAAGGGTGGGGTGAGACATACAATTGGACCTTCAGGACAAAGGGAGATTAAAGTAAGATATGAAAGGCAAAAAGTCCTCACCTGGCTTTCCCACACCCATGTGGTGCAGTCCTTTGGTTGGGGGTGAGTTACATCTGTGCCCCCAACTGTACCACCATCACCCTGCCCACCTTTCCTATAGATATGCACTCAGACATCCAGCCTCTGATGAATGAGCTGTGATTGGCATGATCTTGAATTTCATAGTGTTCTGAAATGACAATTACTGTGAGGATATGCAGAGATTCAAGAGAAGCCTATGAAGACTGGGAAATTTATCATCTGCCTGCTCTGTGACGGCTGGAACAGCTCCCATGTGCCAAGCATCTCAGGGCAGGGTCAGATCAAGGCTTCAGATGGTCACCAGCAGGAAGCTACTATTTTGGGGGCACAGATCGTGGGAAAGGCTACAGCACAAAGCTGGCTTCTGTGCCTAGCCCATAACTTCTCCTTCAGCCTCATGTATCACAACCACTGGCAATCCTGTCAAATGTGAGGAAATCCTTTGAAAGCTCTGCTTAAAAACCTGGAGATGGTGTTGACATACAAGCCCACAAGATAAATGAGCTCACCTTACAGAAGAGAGGGCAAGCAGGTTCAAGCCTCTCCTGCCTCTTGTAGAAGCAGGGAAGGAAAAAGAAAAACATTTAAACACCTTATGATAGTCTATTCAAGCATATATTTTTGATTTCTGATGTGGGCTGGCTTTTAGTAATTCTTTGTCACTTTCAAAATCTGTAGCTACAAAAAATGCAGAAAACTACATGTCGACATACTGACTTCGAAAATATGAGTTTAGCTTGCCAAAGGGAAAAAGGCGTATTTTGAGTTTGGTTCATCTGGGAAATTTTTCCTTTCTTAGCAAATGAATGGGGAAGCTGGGGTCACATGACAAAGGGAAGTTCATGCCACTCTATTGTTTCTCATTCATCTTCTCTCCATAGGTGGAAAAAGAAATTGACCAAGGGCAAAGAATGATTTAAAGTCTTTTAGGGAACAACAGAAAGTTATCAAAGTTCAAGGTCTAGTGCTAGGACTCTGATTTTCAAACTTTTGTGTATAACAACCACCAGGGAATATGATTTTCATGACTTGTTATAGCCCAGGAATTTGTGTTTTCAATGAGCATTTCATGTGATTCCAAAGTAGCCTGAGGAAAAACTATGATAGTATAGCTAAAAATCACAGTAGAAAAAAAAAATTGATGAAGGAGTCCAGTATACACTATCATTGTTCAAAGTCCAAGGGTAAAAGACAAATATCAGGTAAAGTATATATCCAAGAAAAATTCTGGTTTTTAGATAGTTGAGTTTTATTCAACCACCTGACAAAACCAAAGTTAACTTAGCAGTAATTGAAAATAACTACAAAAAGCCGGGTGTGGTGGCGCACACTTGTAATCCCAGTACTTGGGAGGCTGAGACTGGAGGATCCAGGTTTGTGGCCAGCCTCAGCTACTTAGTGAGGCCCTCCACAACTTAGTGAGACCCTGTTTCAAAATAAAGAATAAAAAATAGGACTGGGGGTATAGCTTGGAGGTAGAATGCCCCTGGGTTCAATCCCTAATGCCACAAAAAAAAAAAAAGAAAGAAAAGAAAATAACTACAAAGGAGCAAATGAGGTACCAAATTTTGGTTGCAAGTGAAAGAAAACCCACTCTAAGATGCTTAAGCAAAAATTGCCGAGAATCTCGTGGACCATACAAGTGGAAGTAGTGGCAGAGCTGGTCTCCAAGAGGTTCGAGGGCCCAATAATAATATCATTTCAACTCAATCTGAGGTCTGGGGGGGGGGGTGCAGCTCAGTGATAGAGAGTTTGCGTAGTATATGCAAGGCCCTATTCTCCATCCCTAATACTGCAAAACCAAAGCAAAGTAAACTCAATCTGGCTTTGCCTTTTGAGTGTTACATTTCCTCTATCTTGGTTCTTTATTTTACAGTCCCTCCCCTTATAGAAAAGATATTTCTCTGAAGTTCCAGTCTTTGATATTTGAGTCTAAGTCTGTATGAAAGATAACTTCCTTTTCCTGGCTATTCCAGGGGGAAAAATCCCAGGATTATCTCTGATCCGAGACTTGCTTGTGTGGCATGGTCACTTCTGAAATACTTTCTATGTCAAGAGATTAAATGGCAATATTGCTGAGATATGGATCATTTTCTTACCCTTCAATCTTTGGGGGAAAGAGGAGGGGAAGCCAAATCCATTTATTCAAAGTACAGGGGGAAAGAGAAGATACTATCCTATGAAAAAAATCAGAATGTCCTTCCAGAAAGAGGAAATAGATCCTGGGTAGCAGAAGCCACAATTGCCTACTACAATGTCAGAAAAATATTCATCTATTTAATTATATAAAAATGTAACTATTAGTTAATAGTCACATGTTTTAATAAGTTCTATATTTATATATGAATATTATATTATTTAAATATAATCCTGTCTTGTCATTAACATTCCCAAATGGATTATTGTTCTGAGCAGATTCAGATCATGGAAAGCAAGCAAACAGTCTCAGTCCTTTCAAGGACATTAATTGCAATTATGACCAAGACAGGTTCTTTATTAGTTAACACATAAAGTTCATATGACTTATTATGTTTTAGGGCAAAGAAAGAGAGATTTGTACAGCCTGGAAAGTTGGTTGGGCAGTCCATTTACCACTATTAGGGTCGCAGGTCTGGTCAGCTATGAGTCTGGTCCAGGTCTTCAGGCCTGACCTTAACCAGTGCTCAACCAGAACCAAAGGTGAGGACTGGCCAGCAGCATCACTGGCCAGTCAGCATTCAGCCTCGTTATCAGTGGTCAGAATGGCAATACGGCAAGGTCCTGGGCAGAAGAAGCTGTGAGTTTTTAGTCTCAGGTGCTGACAATTATAGTCCTGAGGTTGCGAGGGACTCGACATGTTTGTCAAGGCATTTTTGGTCAGCAGGCATTGTGCCTGTGTTTTGCTCATCAAGCCAGGCTTTGCACGTTGTGCCTGATGCCTGTGTGTTGCACCTGATGCCCTGGGTGTGTTGTGCCACGCCTGTGTGTGCTGCAAGAGTTCCACTTGTGCACCACACATCATGTGTGTGCCACATCCAGGTGTGCTTTGGGAATGAAGTCCCTCTTTGGCTTTAATGGAGCCCCCTTTTAAAATATGTGTTCCACACAATTATAACCTGCATGCGGGCAGGAGCTGTGTTTATCTTATTGAGCCATGTGTAGTCAGTCAGGCTTCAAAATGTGTGAAAAGGTGAGATATGTGACAACAATTGTAGAATTTCTACTTATTTCTCTTACCTAAATTTTGGGAGCAGAGAATAAAAGAAAGCTTGGTTCCTAGCTAGTACATGGATATGTGCCTCACTGTGTTCAGAAGGCACACCATTATTGGGCTTAACTGTATATCTTCTGCAGGCAGAGGAAAGGGGGCTAGAAACGCACTGGTTTACCTAGTGAGTCAGGAAATCAGCCTATCAAAGAAAACTGAGATTAGGAATCAGATAAATCACCTGCCCAGCGCTCATTTCAATAACACAAACAGACCAGTTACATTATTTGTTTACCTGCAGGTGCTGGGGGCAATATTGCCAATGCCCAATTTTATGTTTCATTAAGATTTCAATTCAACTATTTCTCATTTAGTCTGAGAGAGGGATTGATGTGTCTCTGAATAAACACCACACAATCTTTTACTTTCAAAGGGCAAATACGTTTATATATTTGATTTATTTCCTTTGTCATAATATGGCTCAGAAACTGCACCTATTCTTCTTCCTATTTCTCTAGCTATAACAACTTTGCCAGAAGCTGGAGTTCTGAGAATTTTCCCTTCTGGCTGTTCCTAAAAGGAGAATTTTTCTCTGAATCTTATGTTTCCAAATAGGTTTCTATCTCTCTGAGGAACATACCTCAAAAAGAAAAAAAAAAAACTTTACTGTCTGTCATCATTAAAACTTTCCAAAACCATATTGATAAAATACAATGTCCCGAGACCCTGAAGGACTCTTTGAGGAACCCAAGTCTTCACATCTAACAGGAACAAAAGGACGTGCTTTTCCTTTAAGCCTGATAAGATTTGATGTCAGTCAAGTAACTATAAAAATTGTTATTTACCAAAAGAATCTTTGGTATCTTTTTGTCTACAAAATGAGTAGAGCAATTCATGTTTCCCCACAACTTGCCTTGTCCTACTGTTGAGCCATTTAGCTTTTTAATGAATGTAACAGAAAACTCAACTCTAAATGATTTAAACAATTCAACCTACCACAGAGCAAGACATCCTGAAGCAGGTTGGTTTTTCAGTGTATCCACAAGGTCATCAAGAACCTGGTTCTTTCTCCAGGTTCTTTTCTCTCAGGCTCGACTCACAACGGTGGAAAGATGGCTGCAGCAACCTCGAGCCTCACAGCTTCGTCTGCCAACACCCAAAGGCTGGAGGGAGGAATGTCCCATCTTTCTTTGCCTTGGAGGAAAAACGTTTTCTTTTCCAGAAGCCCTGCAAAAAGATTTTCCTTAAATCTCATAGTCATACAGTTTCTAAACCAATCATTCACATGGAAGTTGAAATGAATCAAGATTCAATCCTCTAAAGCCCATGTTATCAATAACTGTATAAATTAGATTTCTATTAGTGAAGAGGGATGACTAGGAGGACTTGACAGCTTCTGTGACTGAGACAAATTGAAGCACATGGAGGTGGGGTGGGAATGGATATTAACCAAAGAGAGTAGCTTTGAGGAGTCATATGACTTTCACCTTATGACCTGCCTGAGAGTTCAACCACAGGAGCCACTTCTTTGGCATCTGAACTGACTATATTGTCTATAAAAGACCTTAGTTAAAAAGAACATATATTAATTAGGAAAAAGAAAGATCAATAGGTAATCCGTGTCTATTAATACTGGACAAGGATTTATTAGTCAGATTAATGATAAAAGAGAAGCCATACTGAGAACAGCAACATTAATAATGTGTGTTAGATACTTATCACATGCTAACCATGGGCCAGCATCATATAAAATGCTTCACAGGATTTTCAGATCACAGCTATGAAAGCTGAGTCTAAGAGAAGCCAAGTAACTGCCAACATCTATATACCTGGTCTGTAAGAGAGCCAAGACTTGAATCCAAAGCAATCTGATGACTCTAAAGTTTATATTCTTGGTATGGGTAGTTAATCCAGTTAACCCCTGAATTAAATCAACTGAGGAAAGCCATGAATTTAGAAATGTACAGACCATTAGTTTAGATTGTCTTATCGCCTGGTTCAAATCACCTCCTTTGGTTTTACACTCTGAGAAAGATGTGCTGCGGTTCTCCGTGGACGGAGGAGCCCAGCTCTCTGAGCAGTGTGGACAGTGGAGGATACCCAAAGAATCCAGGGGACTTTGATAATTGAGGACCAGGGAGAAACAAGGGTTAGGAAAGTGGCAGTGGAAATGGAGTGCCAGGATGGGATATTGTACTAGAGGAGTTGAGAGGGAAAGAGACGTTTCCAGAAAAAGAGATGGTCAGGAGTGTTGCATACCACAGCAGGTCAAGAAGTACCGCCATCTCTGGATTCTAAGACCTCTGTAAATACCCAAATCCTCAAACACTCCAGTCCCTTATGTAAGATGACAATGTCTGCATATAACCCTCCCGTATGTTTAAATCATCTCTAAATTACTTATAATACCTAACACAATGCAGGGTAAATATGTAGATAGTTGTTCTACTGTATTGCTTAAGTGAGATAATGATGAGAAAAAAAGTCTGTATATGTTCAGTACGAGTGTAACTTTTTTCCAAATATTTTTGGTCTGCAGTTGGTTGAATCCATGGATGGAGAACTCACAGGTGCAGGAGACTGTCTGCAGTTGTTACTCATGGTAGAGGTAACAACTGGTAGAGGTAAAAGTCAATGCTGGGGATAAAATCATAGGTCTTTAACAATGTTTTCTTAGAGTGGGAAAGTGGTGAAAATTTACAAAAGGGATTTAGTTTACAAACATATTCACAGAAAGTGGTGAAACTCTAAGGACATTCCAGGGCACAGAAAGTAACTCTGATGGAGAGTTCTCTTGGCAAAGTCTACACAGCAAGAGGTAAATGCAAGTTTGCTTTCGAATGGTTGGGTTTTATGTTTTTAATGTTTTTGCTTACCTGTATTGCTTATTTTTCTATAAATATTTTTAAAGACCACTTTTAAAAGCCTGGGCTAAGCTGGGCATGGTAACACACACTTGTTATCCCAGTACTTGGGAGGCTGAGATAGGAGGATCATGGGTTTGCAGCCAGCATCAGCAACTTAGTGAGACCCTCCACAACATAGTGAGACCCTGTTTCAAAATAAAAGAAGAAAATAGGGCTGGAGGTATAGCTCAGAGGTAGAATGCCCCTGGGTTCCATCCAAAGTATCACAAAAAGAAGGAAAGGAAAGATCCTGGGGTGGGAAGCAGGTAAGCTTTATTGACAAGGACTCAGAAAGCCAGCCCAGAGGCTATCACCAGCATATGGGCTTTCCCCTGCCAGCAACACTTAAAGGAAACTGGATTTAGAAAATAATATTGGCTATGCACCGGTGCCCCGCGCCCCAGAGCTGCGCCGCAGAGGAGCTAGGCCACTCAGAGGGGATCTGGCGCCCTGCGCTCCTGTGCCCTGCACCCAAGAGCCAGAGCCGTGCCGCGGAGGAGCTAGTTCCGGAGACGGTACCCGGCGCCCTGTGCACCGGTGTCCCCGCCCCGAGCTGCACCGCCGAGGAGCCAGGTCCTGAAACAGCATCTGGCCCCCTGCGCCCCGGTGCCCTGCGCCCCGAGCTGCGCCGCCGAGGAGCCAGGCCCAGAGACAGCATCCAGCGCCTTGCGCCCTGGTGCCCTGTGCCCCAAGCTGCGCCGCCGAGGAGCCAGGCCCTGAGACGGCATCCAGCGCCCTACACCCCGGTGCCAAGCGCCCCGTACTGTGCCGCCGAGGAGCCAGGCCCTGAGACGGGATCTGGCGCTCTGCGCCCCCGGAGTCGCACCACCGAGCAGCTAGGCCACCGAGAGGGGATATGAAGCAACGGAGATCAGCCTGATGCTGTGAGCTGCAAAATCCACAGCGGGCATAGCTAAAAGCCCAGGCGTGGGGTGGGGACCCCTGTGTCTCCACGCACAACCTAGGCGGATAACACTGAACCATCTATACCGCCTGGAACCAGTGGAAAGACCAGCGCGAGCCCCCTTGGGTCGGCCTCTGAGCTCCGCCCCAGAGGTGGAAAAGTGAGCGAAGGCGCAACAGAGTCTGAAGCAGTCTAGCCATGTATCCGTAAGTGAACTACAACCCGGGGTGCTGGGTTCACAATACAAAGGTTAGACTCAGGTACCCACCCTTCTAGAGACTAGACAGGGCCAGAAGGGCACAGGATCCCAGAGCATATAGGGCATCTGGAAAGCCCTGGCATTTAGACTGCAAAAGAAAAAAGCAGAGAGAGAGACACACAGCCAGGCCCTGGAGAGCCCAGAGACATAAGCTAGCAGCGAGAGAAATCCTCTGCCTGAACTGAGAGAGCAAATAAAATAATTCAAGGTAGGTGCTTATGAACTAGCAGAATGATCAATCTAGTCTCGGGTTGCTATTTGTAGATTTTTGGTTCTTCTTTTTTTTTTTTTTTTTTTTTTTTTTTTTTTTTTTTTTTTTTTTTTTTTTTTTTTTTTTTTTTTTCTTTTTTTTTTTTTTTCCTTTTTCTCTATCTTCTTCTTTGGTGATAAGTCCTAGATATTTATACTCTGTTTTCATTTTGTATTGCCTTGAATTATATATGTTTGTTTGGATGATTACTTGTGTTGTTGTCCCTGGCTTAGGTTGTTGAACCCCCTCCCTGGCCCTTCTACATGCTCCCCCCTTCCCCTCTAAATACCTCTTCACAACACTTTACCTCCTCTCTTCTCCTTTCTCCTTTTTCCTGTCACTTATCATTATCTACCATCTCTAATCTTTACAATACATCTCCTCAACACACTCAACCTCTTATTCTGCTGGATCACACTCTCTTCTTTATCCTATTCCTGCATTCATAACTGTAACCTCTCACTCA
>PVLC010006961.1:0-65939 GCA_004027655.1 Graphiurus murinus | reverse complement strand
AGACAGACCGCTGCCTGTGAATCCTGGGTCCCCCTTAGCAACAGTGGACTTAAACCCATAGGCATCAGTTTCCTCATTTGTGAATTGGGCAAATAATAGTCCCATATCATAGGGTTATTGTGCAGATTAAGTCAATATATGTGAAGTGCCTGGTATGCAGGAAGTGCTACATATGTATTCACTGTTGTTATGATCAGGACTTTCTAGCATCATTCATCTAGGAAATCTTTAAGAGAGTTAAAGTGTATACTAATCACATTATAAATGGAGAAACTGAGGGAGATGTTATATCTACTTCATACATCTTGTTTTTAATTGCATTTGAGCAAAAATCACAATATTTAGCCAGGTCTGGTGGCGCACACTTGTAATCCTAGTACTTGGGAGGTTGAGACAGGAGGATCGCAGGTTTGTGGCCAGCCTTAGCTACTTCATGAGGCCCTCTGCAACTTAGTGAGACCTGTTTCCAAATAAAGAATGACAAATAGGGCTAGGGGGTATATCTTGTAGGTAGAATGCCCCTAGGCTTCCATCCCCAGTACAGCAAAAAACAAACAAACAAAAAACACAATATTTAGCCCAAAACTTAGCTAGTGGTTCCCAGCTAACACTGCCTTACTGTGTCTGCACTTCCGAAGCTCTTTGAAGACTCATTTCTAAGCACCATACTTTCAATTTAGAGTTTATTCTAAGGGACAAAGGTTAGCTGTCTTTACTAGAATAAAAAAGAGATTTGTGGAAAATTACAAAGTGAGTCAGGAAAGTTCAGAAACTACTTCGATAGAAAGGCAACCTCCCTCAACTCTGAGTTAAATATACTTGATCCGTTAGATTGCTCCCAGCATGCGCAGAGACAGCAAAATCAATAATACACTCAAGAGAGCAGACAGAGCCATTTCTGTGTAGTCAGTAGAAAAGCCCTCATTACAATCCAAGAAGTTCTAAATTTGTCGGCCCCTCCCACCATTGCTGCTGTTGCTCATTCCTTAGCTACTTTCAGAAAGCTAAATCTGAACTGAAGCTCAGCTGAACCCTAGAGAGTGACAAAGACAAATTAATGGGATCCTTGTGTGCCAAAATAAAGTATGGACCCTGACACCACCAATATATGTTAAGTCCATTAAGGTCATTTTTAATGAACTGAACTTTTCATTGGAAATCTTTTCCAAACCTGTTGAATTAAGGGAAAGAAACCTTCGCAAAATTGCAAGATAAACTAATTTCACTCTGGGTAGAGAAGAAATGATTCGTGAAGAGAATTTTGAGTTTATAATCGTTGTGATTTTTTTTTTTTACCAAAGTCAGAGAGAATAATATGGATTTATGTTTGGAAAATAATATAGTATTAAGCTGAGAACTACAAATGCACCAATAGCATTGTCAGCTGTAACAGCTTCTGAGTCTCTCTGGGACATGGCCTTTTAACCAGTTAGACTACCCTAAAGGAAAAGCAAACTTTCAAATTATGTTCTGAAAGAAAAGCACAGGAAAAGGAAGGTGGTCAACTGATTGTCATACCCTCATTTTTCATTAGTGAAGAGAACAATTTGGTTCCATCTGTATCTGCTAGATGCAACTGATAGTCTATCTTCCTTTTCCCCCAAATCTTCATATATGTTGAGTTTGAAGGAGTAGATAATAAAGATAAGAGCTCTCCTTGAGTCCCTCTAACCTAGGAAAAATTCCACAATGTTCCAGAGCCTATTCCAAAGGCAGTCCAGTGAGGGGATGAAGTGTGTGGACTGGGGAGCTAGCCTGCCAATCCTGACTGTCATTTACTGAGCAGTGTGACCTTGGAAATCTTTGGGTCTCAATCATATAAAAATGGAAGTATAGATCATACCATTAAAAAAATTTTATATATATATATATATACATATATATGTATATATATATATATATATAATGCAGTACTGCGGACTGAACTCAGGGGCATTCTACCTCCAAGCTATACCCCCAGCCTTATTTTTTATTCTTTATTTTGAAACATGGTCTAACTAAGTTGTAGAGTGCCTCACTAGTTAGCTGAGGCTGGCCGAGAAGCCAGATCCTCCGGTCTCAGCCTCCCAAATGCTGGGATTACAAGTGTGTGCCACCACGCCTGGCTCTAATTTTTAAAAAAGTAAAATCATGACTCTCATGCAAACATAAAATGAACACATGTCAAAATTTTTATTTACTTCATGAATTATTCAGGAAACTAGTTAAGATGCTAAAACTAGTTCAAATGAGAATTGTATTTAGGAAAGTTTATATTTTCCAATAGACAAAATCATTTGCATTGACATAAACAGGAAAAAATTTCCATCACTACAGCCAAGAAACATCTGTATCATCACCAACCATCTACAAGGAAATTTCTGTCTTTATGGAATTGCAAAACAGACTAACCAAAGACAATCCAAGTTTCATACTTCCATAGAATCAAACCAACCCTAGAAGAGTGGTAGACCATGCCAGAATTTCATTGCAAAGACAACCAATAGTCTCTTTTGCCCATTTCACAGTGTATCCAACAGTACCCGTCTCCCAACAATGCTATAATGAGTTATCCATGTAAAATCCATAAAACAGTAAGTGTAAATGTTAACTATTATTATCATTGTTAGATCAAAAAGTGGCGGCAATGGAGATAGAAAGAAGTAAACGAGGTTAAGATATATTTCCAAGGAAGAATTGATAGAATTTGGCAATCCTTTGGAAGTGAGGAGTGAGGGAGGGAAATGGAAAGGTCAGAAATAGCTTCTGACTTTTTGCTTGAGCAATTGGGCGGCCAATGGAAACACTGGCTATGATGGGAAAGTTGGGAAGATGAATTGGTTGCTGAAGGAGTAATTCAAGAGTACCATTTTGGACATTTGAAGTTGGAGATGCCTTTGAGACATAAAGCTAATAATATCAAGAATATCAAGACATAGCAATGTAGTAAAGAGCATGGAACCTCAGCTTCCTCATCTGTCTATTAAATGGGGATCATCATAGTTCTTATTTCATCAGGCACTTGTTTAACAACTTTCATTTATAAAGCACTTAGTGCCTGGCACAGAAGAAACACCATATATAATCACTATATAAATATATATATATATATATCACTATGTAAATATATAAATATATTTATAAATGTATAAATCTAACATGATATATATCACTATAGAAATTTTTACTCTCTTCAAAGAAAAAAGTTATAAGATTAAATACTTGGAAATTTCCTGTACATTGATAGTATTTGAAACTAGAAATCATTGATACACCCATTGGAAGACAGCACAACACTGAGCCTTGCTGCCAAGCAAGATTCAGAGTTTGAGGACCGGAGGAGACTAAGAAGGCAGTGACTGTTAAGGAAAACCCAGAGAGTTTGATGTCAAATGATTCTAGAGCAAAGAGTACTTTAGGAGGAAAGCTGTGGTCAGTTGTGTTGCATACCACTGAAACAAGATAATTGAAGATTGGATTTCCCAGAATCACAAACAATATGAGGCCAGTATTCTTAAAAACTGATTATTAACCGTTATCTTGCCGGCTTTTCTCTTACTGTTAAAGAAGAGCAGGTTCTTCCCATTTTGTCTGAACTAGATCAGAAAACAAGTAGGGCAGAATTGCAAGATGACCTTGACAGAGTCCTCAAAGACAGGCACTTCCCAGCTTTGAAAGAGCCCAGTAATATCAGGATGCATCAGAACTCTAAGTGAACTCATCCCCCACAACATTTCCTTCTCTGATAAAGTCTCTGTGAGAGGAAAATATGCTCTTTGATGCAGTCAACTTTCCTTCTCCAAAAAAAACCAAAATGAATTTCATCATTATGAGAAAATGAAGTCGGCTTCTCGGAAAATGCTACTAAATATAGCTCTCCCAATACTGCCCTATGTGTTTGGGAATTGGGTCCTTCCCTCAAATCAAGGCAGCCACTGATTCTTTTTCTTTTTTTTTTTTTTTCCTTTTCAAATAGTTGTATTGGTGGCTCTGCCAAAATCATGATCCTTTGTTATTTTGACTCATAGTACCACTCTGTTCTTGGTTGTTCTGCTGGGCCACTGTGCAGTGCCGAAGACCCTTAGAACCCAAACTATGAAAAGTAGTGGTATTATTAGAGGTTTGTGGAGTGGTGTCTTGGACACCTATTAACAATTCTGCATGAAGACCTCCATATGAGCTGCATAATTAGCACACATTATTTGCAACTCCAGAGCATTGTAAACTAATAGCAGTTGAGAAATATTTCTGTAATTCCTCATGCATATATTAACTGAAGATCTTTCATGATAAGTTAGATTCTCATTTATTCAAAATGACTTAAGTATGGTTTGAAGGGAACGTAGAGTGATATTTTGGTAGATATTGTCCCAAAATTGTAATGCTTCGGCTATACTTTTAAATAATGTTTAAAGTTGCCTTCGAATTAGAGATTTTACAAGTAACTTGAAAATTCCTAAAGTGATTCAATTGAAGAATTGCATTCCCATTGTGGCATTCCAAAGGCATTTTGTTTACTTATTCTGAAAGGTTTTTAAATTTTTTTCCCTTTTTAAAAATGTTCCCTTTTAATTTCATTGTGAGACATTAAATAAAGAGTTTTATGTGAAATATTCTGGTCTCATGGAAAAGCAGGAAATAGATGAGAAGGTAGAGGTAGAAAGAAGGACTTTCCCTTTCTCTTTTCCAAGTTTCTTTTCTCTCTCAATAATTAATAGTTTTTTCTTATATATCTAAATGCCTCTTCAGATGCTAAAATGCTCAACCTGGGTTTAAGGAACTGTACCTCATCCTAAAGATTTTTACTATTTTACTCTGTTAATGTTTCAAAGATTGCCCAGAATCAAAAGAACTAACTTTTCAAACTTAAATAGATTAAGAAAAAATAGGATTGGGTTAAGAGTAAGATGATAGGCAGTATGAAATAATATATTATTATCAATAAAATCTGTGATTTTCCCCCCAAATGACATATTTATGTAAAAAAAAATTTTGGTTAATTCAGGGTAGAATTTCATATATAGTATTTTATTTTTTCAATATACTTTTTTCCTAGATCTTTTTGTGACTACTACTTAAACTTTCAGAAGGGAAAAATCCACAATTCTCATGCAAATTTAAAATGAACATCTGTCAGAAATTTTATTTACAGTAGTCTCCTCTTATCCACAGGGATATGTTCCTATACCCCTAATGGATGCCTAAAAGTAAAATAGTGCTGGATCCTAAATATACAATATTTCTCCTATATATGCATACCTATGATAAAGTTTAATTTATAAATTAGGCACAATGAGAGATTAACAATAATAACCAATAATAAAATGGAACAGTTATACTCAAAAGTTATTTAAATCTTATTATTTCTGGAATTTTCTACCAGGAAACCAGTAAGATGTTACAACTGATTCAAGGGAAACCAAAAAGAATCATAAATATTAAGGTAAATAAAAATGCTAAAATGAATTTAGGAATAGATGCAAAATGTCCACAGAATAATAATCAATTGTATTACAGGAGACAAAATTAATCTATATCTCTATGGGCAAAAATCATTTGTGTTATTAGTTTTCTACAATTTATAGAGTGGTAAAATAACTCAAAGTAATGGAGAGGATAAGATAACTAAGAAAGATGCACTTAACCGGATATCCAATAATAATTTTGGTCCATTTTAAAGCCTTTCACAATTCAGGCGTGGTGGTGCATGCTTGTAATCCTAGTACTTGGGAGGCTGAGGCAGGAGGATCACAGGTTCGAAGCCAGCCTCAGTAACTTAGTGAGGCCCTCTGCAACTTAGTGAGGCCTTGTTTCCAAATAAGAAATAAAATGAGGTTGAAGGTATAACTTGGAGGTAGAATGCCTCTGGGTTTCATTCCCAGTACCAAAAAATAAAATAAAATAAAATAAAGTCTTGCATAATTTTTTCGTAAAATATTCGATTCATTTTTCCTCTCTCTTCACTGTACTGTCATGCCACTTTCATATATAACTTACACCAAAAGAAATCGGTAAAGAGAAATTCACAACTGCCATAGACTTATAGCTCAAAAATGTAAGACTGAAAATTACCAAAATTAAGCATTTTAATATTTCCTGCAAGTTTAAATTTACATTTTGAAACCATAGCATAAGAAGAATCTAGTTTCATCAAAATGGCACACTATAAAGCTATTCTCATTTTGAATAGTCCCAATGATTTTTTTTTTAAACAGACATATTGGAAAGGAAGAGAGAGGAAAGTAATGGGAAAAAAGGGAGAGTTAAATATGTTAGTTACAGACAGTGTGTCCATAAAACTCAGGCTGAACTCTAGCTAATATCTGTGCTGGCATAAGACTAATTAACCAAGAGTACTTTGTTTCTGTTTAGCATTATATTAGTAAAGTGATGGCTTTTATTATTCCATTGAATACCTCTGACTCCATAATAGCCACTGTAAACCAAACTGCTTAGTTCATTTGATTGTCACTTTTCTATTTCATAAATGGGACTATGGTAATAACCCTAATTAAAGCATAAGCTTTTTGTTAATGAAAAGAACAGTTCAGCTTGCAAATAGAACATAATACCCAAAGCACAGATCATTCATTTGCCATATATATATATATGAATACATGAATATATATGAATACATAAATATATATATACATGAATATATATGAATATGAGAGAAAGAGGGATTTGTGTGTGTGTGTGTGTGTGTGTGTGTGTGTGTGTGTGTGTGTGTGTGTGTTTTAATGTCCTGGACATGGGAAAAGTAATGTCAAAATCATGTCATCAATTCTGAAGTTTCCACTTATCTTTTAAAGAACTCACTTGACCAGCCATTCTTCATTCAGCAAGTAATACTGCTGCTAATAAAAAAAAAAACCTTTAAGTTAAACTTAAAAGCTAAACTTCAGTAATAACCTTTTTATTGTATATTTTCACATCAAAATGACTAATACATCAATTTAAGAAAAAAAGATGATTGCATTCCATTTTATAGGACCCACGTTAGTTTCTAGTTCAGCAAGTGCTATTCAAGATGAGACTTCTAAACATTACATTTAAGCCTCCTATCTTACCTGCCCTCTCACTGACCTCGCTTCCTCCAACTTGTGGCCAGAAAACTCAAGATAGTAAGTACAGAGTTGGGATATCTAGGGACACAGGGAAAAGCTTCATGTGAAAAACAGTTATTGTTCATTTAGCCATTTGCACTATCAGATATTTTTCTTTTGTAATATAATCCCCTGTCTTCAACAAGAGAGAATATATTATATCATGCAGTGTATGCACTAGAGAAATTAAAATGACTGCCAAGTTGACAGCACCACTTAAAAACCAAATTGTCTTTAATTGGTGTGAACCTGATGAAGACCTATGGATAGCTGGTTGGGAGATATGCCAGTGAGACTGTTTTACATTTGATAAAACTCTCATCTGGGAGACATAGAACAGATGTTTATTGTTTTTTGCTATTAGCCATTAATGCCCAGATAGTAAAAAAATGCAGACACATAGCTAAGCACGGTGATACACTCCTGTAATTCCAGTACTTAGGAGACTGAGACAGAAGTATTACAGGTTCAAGGCCATCCTCAACAACTTAGTAAGGCCCTCCGCAACTTAATGATACCCTGTTTAAAATTTAAAAATAAAATAGGACTGGGGTGTAGCTCATTACACCATGGTCAAAGCTGGCTGCCTAATCACTTGCTTTCCTGTCTTTCTTATATACAAACTAGATTAACATGCATTTTCCTCTACATCTACACCTGCATTGTCAAATTCAGGGCCTGCATATTTGTCATGATTTTTGTCCCAGGAGCCAGGCAGTTGTGTTAAAGTTAGAAAGTTAAAATGACTTTGATTTCAGATTTTGGGCTGATAATTCCACCAAAACTCCTAGAGGTGGCATTATTTAAAGAGAGAGAAGACTTTCTAAATCTTTTTAGAATACTATTTTCCCCCACATTCTCTACATGCCAGAAGATAGGATGAAGAAGCCAAAAACAAGAGAGGGAGGTGAAATTATGATGAGGATTTCTTGGGAATCATTCTGGTTGGCCATTCTGTCCTTACCCACCTTTAGACAGGGTTGCATTGTGACCTTTGTTCTCTCTGAGTGGGTGGCTCTTCAAAAGTCTGGGGGCAAATCCTTGAAGGGTCTCTCAGGGCCTCAGAGCAGTGTGTGTGCTTTGGGGAAGGCTGGCCAGACCACCTCTGCTCCACATGAAGCCCAAGCTCATCTCTGTTGTGTTCTTCCCAGTGTGAAAAGTTGGATTGGTCTGCATATTAGAATTTCAATTTCCTCAAACTAGATATGAAGATATGAACCATTTGCACTTGTTAGGATTCAATGCTATAACCTTCTTATCAGTTCTTTCCTTTTCTGCCAAAGTCAAGGTCAAGAACCCAGGTTTCCAGGCCTCCTCAGTAAGACTCCCTGTGAGAAAGCAACAGGATCATGGAAAATTAAAAAAAAAAATTATCCCAAAGGGTTTTTTTTCCCAAATTATTATACCAACTTTCTAAACATGTTAGTGGTTCCCTCTAGGCTTTTTCCCTAGGCCCTTCTCAAGGTCATTGCAGTTATGGCAATGGTTGATTAACGGGGAAGAGCAGTTTTTTCTTTTTCTTTTTCTTTTTTTTTAATTTGGATAATTTCCTACATCCTAAAGAAACTCAAGTTTTACTAGGGTAGCTTCTTTCAGGGGAGGAGAGTGTTGAATAAACTTGTGTGAATGCAGAACCTCTTGCTTTCAGAGACATGCCTGTGGATTTAAATTTGTAGCGTGTCTTTTCTCTATGATATAAAAAGAATCAGAGTTCAGACTAATTCAAAGAATGTGTGAGGAACAAGACTACACCATTCTTGGAAACTTACAAAAAAATAAAACCCTTTTTTTATACATATAAATAAATCCTGAGAAGCACGCTGAGCCGAAAGCAAAGAAAGTTAGACAATATGAGATCCAGACTAAAAAAGAAATTCTTCTTTAAATATCTCCCAGGGCTTATTTTGTTATAGTTTTTAGTGTCTGTATTAGTCTGATGTAAGAATAGCCAGCATCCTGCAAGAGGCACGAGTGCTGGGATTTAGAGCTGGGAGAAGAACCGCCAATTCCCTGCTCTGAAGAGCCACCCCAGAGGCGCGAGTAAGCAGGTGGTCTGCGGCTGGAATGTCTTGCAGCTGGGATTTCACATGACAGGCACAAAGCAAGCAATGAGGAATCAGTAGCCAGCAAGCCCATGAGCTAAAGCGAAGCTCCCACCTCAGGAGAGGGTGGAGAAGCCCTTGAGCACCTCCTGAGCCACTCTGGGCAGCAGAGGCAGGTGCTATGCAGCCCCCCGCAGCTTCCTTGGTCACCTGCCTGACGATTCTCATCCTGTCCTCTCATTTGCTCGCCGCCGACTCTAGGTTCATCCCAGAGGCCTGGTCGGCCTGCACGGTTACTTGTGGCGTGGGAACCCAGGTGCGAGTAGTCAGGTGCCAGGTGCTCCTGTCTTTCTCCCAGTCCGTGGCTGACCTGCCTGTTGACGAGTGCGAAGGGCCTAAGCCTGCATCGCAGCGTGCCTGTTACGCAGGACCATGCAACGGGGAGATTCCTGACTTTACCCCAGAGGACGCAGACGGGCTCCTGGGCGGCCTACAGGATCTCGAGGAGCTCTATGACTGGGAGTACGAGGGCTTCACCAAGTGCTCCGAGTCCTGTGGAGGAGGTAAGGAGGGACCCGGTTCAGACCCGCTCTGTCCTTGTCCTTCTTCTGTCTCTTCTCTCCCTGCATTCAACTGTATCATGTGACTGCCCCTATTCTCAGAATGACAAGCAGGGGTGAGGGGAAGCAGCTATTCTAAGGGTAAGGTACCTCAATGAAACACCGGTGGCTTTCCCTTTGGCCTGAGAGGCTCTCTCTCCGTCAGCTGTGAGGCTCCTGTGTGTTTCTAACACACCAATCAGTGCCTTTGCTTTCAGTTCTCTCTCTAATGTTTCCCTCTCAAAATTTAGCCGCACCCTTGCCTGAGTGTGTGAGGTGTGAACCAAGACCCGAGGTACAACACATTCTGCTAGTCTCAAGAAGAAGTTAGAGACCCTCCAATTTATTCAGCTGGCTTTCCAAACAAAAGGGAAGAGCTCTAAAGGTGATCAGCGCAGTATATAACTGGAACTGAAAAGGAGTTTAATGGTCAAAGTTTACAATGAGGAAAACAAGATGCAATGAAGCAGAGTAGAAGCCGAGCGTGATGGCGCACACCTGTAATCCCAGTATTTGGGAGGCTGAGACAGGAGGATTGCAGGTTTGGGGCCAGCATCAGCAACTTAGCAAGGTCCTCAGCAACTTAGTGAGATCCTATTTTAAAATTAAAAAAAATAAAAATAAAAATAAAATAGGGCCATGGTAGTGTAGCTCAGGGGCAGAACATCCCTATGTTCAATCTTCAGTACCCCTCCCCCCAAAAAGGAAAAATATATAAGAATCAGAGTGACTTGCTGAAGATCTCACAGCTACTGACTGACAGAGCTGGGACCAGGCCAAGGCGTGTATTCCCTGTTTAGTCTTTCCAGCATGCATGTAGAGCATTCCTAACTAATTTCAAGTGTTTCCATGTATATTCACCGGTTCCATTAAATATTCTATGGTGATATAAAAATAGCTTCAGTGATTCTTAAATTAATTTATTTAATTGCCAGTTAATAATCATATACATGTTTCGATGTATGATGTTTTGGTGTATATATACATTGTAGAAAGATTAAACCCAGCATATCCCTTCAGAGATTCTTTATTTCAGGTGTTATAAACAGAATGGTAGCAGGAAATCAGTTCTTCCAGATCATAGTTCCTCACATTAGACTCATATCGCCACTGTCTCCCACATCCACTCCTAAGAGAGGCTTTGGTCGGTGAGGAAGCGCATTCCTCTCACGGACCCTCAGTAGCCCCCTAGGGCATGTTGAGGTTCTACATTCCCAGCAAATTTCTGAAATAAAATACAAAAATTACTTACCCCAACTGTTTTCTAAATGGTGACCTTTGGGAGACTCTTCTAAAAGGGATCTCTTGTCATGTTAAAAGTGTGAGAATAAATGTGCTCATGTTGTTCACATGTTGTTGAAAAGAAATGAACAGTGGAGTAAGCACCAGCAAAGAATCCGCTTCCTCCAGCAGGTCTTTGGATGCATTTAATAGTCCTGACCTTGAGGCTCCTGTTTGTTTCCACATTTTTGTCCAGTTGCAAACTTTGGAACTGTGAAGTGTTTAAAGGGAGAGTACTGGTATTTTAAAACCTAAATTCTTCCAAGTAATTCTGGAAGACAGTTGCCTTGAACTCGGTGTAACTGTATTCAGATGGTGTGCTCCACTCAGGATGAGGTGTCTTTTCTCACATGCCTAATGAGGGAGACTGTTCAGCAAGCTTTGGTGATCTCTAGCCTGGGCAGGAGCTAAGTGGTCAGGGGAAAGGCTCTAGCTGTTGGCCACAGCTGCTTTTTTCTATTATAATGAAGGACTCAGAGTTCAGATGGCTGTGTTGTGATCCCCTATTTCTAAGATCACCTGAGTTGAATGATCATTATTTCTGTTCAAAAACAAATGTGCTTTGAAAAAATTATTTATGGTCTCTGAGTTATGGCTTTCAGTTACAAGTCAAGCCTGGAACTTTATGAGCAGGTGGAAAAAAATAGATGCAGTAATGGGATATATAAATAACCAGATACCTGTATCTTAAGAGTCTAATCATTATCCTGACCAACCTGGGATTTAAAATGGAAAGTCTAGAGTGGAATTAATTTTAATTGTTTTCAGAAGAAATAGATTTAGAAATAAGATTTGATGTTTGATATATAATTGATCTCCACCTATAGGATCTGAGTGTCTTTGTAGAGCATAAATTGTACATCCTTTATATCCAAAGGAGGGTAAAGTTACTAAAACTTCTTGGGATCTAACTGTCATCATCTGATTGCACTTACCTATAGTTATGTCACTGTGCCAAGGTAATATATTTACACCTAAAATGTGAGAGTTGAAAATTCCAAAGTGGTGAAAATATGCTTGGGTTATATAGTCCATATGATGCCCATATGCACTAACAAATTCTTTCAAGATATGGGACATGTATGTTTTCAAGTCATTGTTTGGCAGTAACATTTTATTGTATTATCAACTTTAACCTTTCACCAAAATATAGCTCACAGGACTATAGATATTCTTAAAATCATTCTTGCTGAAACCAACCAAAAAGGTACAGGATTAACAAATAAATTTTAAATCAATTTGGGGTTGTAGAGCCAGTTGAGCTAATTTTATTGTTTCTGTAATCTCTAGAGATGAAATTGGATAGATGCAAAAGTAACCTTTCACCCAGCAGAGGTAGCGACCAGAAGGAACTAGTTAGTAATTTAGTCTGCAGTTGGTGGCTGCCTTTCCCTGATCTGTCATCAAATATCATGTAACAATTATGCTATCCTGGGCCTATAAACACAGAAAAATCCCCTTCTCTAGAAGATTGAAAGGGAATCTAACCTGCTCAGATCTGTATTTTGTGTCCCACTATTACGTCCTTGTTACATCTTAATTTCCCACATGTGAATTGATAGACATAGTCAAAGAAAGCAGTTTTGAACCTGAGCAGCTATATGATATTGAACTCCTAGATGCTGAAACCCACATTGAAAATCTAGCTGAGGCAGGACTTGAAACTGACTTCAGCAAAAATGGAAGGTGAAGTCTCATACCCATTGAACCTTTTTCTGTACATGTCCTCTCTCCTTTTTCTGTCAAAAAAGAAAAACCCAGAATCAACATACTTGTTGATAGAGGTTCCCTGTCATTTTAAAATGTTAGCCTTTCTGGAAAGGACACAGACTTGGTAAGCCAACTTATCCTCGCTGCCTCCCCTGCACCAAGTATATGATGAGCCCAAAGGTGGGGTCCACTCAGTTCTTCCCAGACTCCCCATTCCAGGGAAACATCCTCCAGGTTCCTCCTCCAGGCATCCCGTTCCCACCTTCCTGAGCCTCAGTTGTGTGCTAGCCCTGCTCTTACCCATCCTATTCTACCAGCCTACAAAAATTTAGTGTGTGTTGACCACAGGGCTGGTCCCAGATACTCCTTAGTTATGACAGAACTTCTGTCCTGGATCCTCCCACCACCCCCTGCCCCACCTAAGAATGCAGGGGCAGCTGGCCCCATGGCAACAGAGATGTAGTGCCCAGTGTCGCAGAGGCCCAGTATATTGTTTTATAATACCTTAGATTAGAATTTAGTAACTCTGGAATGCTGCTTAATCTCAGCACTTAGCCACCCCATGGTGATTTTTATCTGTGGCCATGATTAATGGTTTGCAGTGATGTAAGTTTGTGTCGTAGATATCCAAGAGAAGAGATTAATGGTGCCCTTTTAAAAACTTAGCCTTTGCCACCCCCATTCTTTGCAGTCTTAGAAGAAGCCAAACTCTATAAACAAAGAGTTCACCAAATAGAAACAGGTCACATCCTTCACACACCTGCAACAAGCAACCCTACTTCAAATCATCAACTAGCTGAATAACATTTTAAAGCAGCATTTAGAATCTCTTAAATAGTACCAACTAGGCAAATGGATAGAAAATCTCATTTCTCATATAACCATAGTTGTAGATTCTGTATGGAGTAGTGAGCTGCACCCAGCAGCTGGTCATTGTGGCCATAATTTCAGACTTGTCCAGTGGGAAATTAGCAGTGACCTCAACAATTTCTCAGGAACTGTTTTGCTACATCATCATACCATGAATTTCAAATGGTTCATCCAGCTGTAGCCCAGAGGTCACGATGCAGTCAGCATTATAGGGTATAATGGAGTAATTTTAATGTCTAGTGTAGATCTCAAATGCTCCACCCTGTACTGGCCATCACACATGCAAATTAAATCTTGAGGTTGAACTAGGCACAGTAGTGCAGGCCCGTAAACTTAGTATGTGAGAGACTAAGACAGGATCTTCACAAGTTCAAGGCCAGTCTCAGCAATTTAGCAAGACCCTGTTTCAAAATGAAATATAAAAAAGGACTGGAGGTGTAGCTTAGTGATAGAATGCCTCTGCGTTCAATACCTAGTATCATATACATAAAAATATTGAAAATAAAAAAATTAGGGAAAATTTTTTTAAAATCCCATCATGGCCCCAGGATAAATATTGTGATTAGTTAAGAGATGTATCAGACTTAGAAGAAAGAAAATGGATTTGGATTCTTTCTTTAGCATGTCACTTTTAGATGATGGTATTGCTGAGCCACCTAGGTCAATGTAACCTCAACTTAGGAAGCCTCATCCTGTCATGAGAACTTCTTAGAGAAACATAAGGCATAGGAGGAAGGCAGCAGTAGGGCTGACAAGCAGTGCTTCAGTTGTATTATGTTACTGGATATTTGATAAAGCAATGCAGAAAATAAAAACAAAAGACTGGGTGTGTGTGTATATAACCAGGTGGATAGTCACAAACTCTGGTGCAACTATACCAAATATCTAATTATAGATAAACTATCTTTAGATATAGTTATCTTTACATACATAACTGTGTATGACTAAAAGCAAATGAGCAAGAATGCCTTGTCTTGCCTCTTCCTTTAAATGAACTCTGCTGAAACGATTCCAGAAGAGTATCTAGGTTATTTCAGAAGATCCCTAGGGAAGCAGAAATGACAGCCTCTTAGTATTTTTAAATAATTATGCTGTCAGTCAGTGCTAAGGGCACAGCCACCCTTAGCTTCACTGTTTAGCCACTGTGTGACATTGGGCAAATCATTTCACCCTTCTAAGCCTCAGTCTCCATTTCTGTAAATTGGGGCTAAAAGTAGTGCTTACCTTGTGTAATTATTGAGAGAACTGAATGATGCATGCCAAGCTATGGTATCTGACCAACAATGGGTACTCTGTAGAAGTAAGCTATTGTTATTTTGACTATAGGCAGCAGCATGAAGTATCTGATTAATACATGACTTATTTAAGTGTTTCCCTGCCCCATGAAAGTCTCCACGAGAGTTCCTGCAGACTGCCTGGAAAGGCCTGCCGAATGACCTTGTGCCAGTCATGGCTCAAAGCCCTGTTTTACTACTGCCAAGTGGTAGGGGGTATGTAGGTATCAGTGGGAAGATTGTTTTCCATGGGTGTAGATATTATGCATCTTAGTTTCTTTGTTCCAGCCTCCAAATCTGCCCTAGGTCACTAAAGAAATGAATCAGAGTCTAAAGGAAACCAGCCTAGGCTTGAGTCCTGGATGCAAGGCCTAAGAGCACAACAGCTTGCAGAATGCTGGCTATTAAAACATGGCCTTGTGCCTCCCTTCTAGAACTATCTCCAGTTGATTAAGATGTGAAGATATTGAAGCTCTGGGGATTTTTTTTTTTTTTTTTTTTTTTTTTTGGTGGTGGTGTGTGTGTGTTTTATTTTGGTTTGGTTTAGTTTTTTTCTTTGTCACTCTGTATTCCTTTTGCTTTAAATTGTCACATTTCAGCATCGGTGGCTACATAGATTACCGGCAAACTCTTAAAGATTTCAAGAATATTGATAGCAGTCTGTCTTTGGGGGAGTTTCCTTCCTCAAGGGGGAATGCTTACAGAGGCCACAAGCTCATGAGTTCTTCCTTTCAGAACAAGTGATACGTGGTATGTGTGTGTGATTGGACATCAAACCCAGGGCCTTGCACATGCTAGGCAAACACTTACCACTGAGCTACACTCTCAGCCCTAGATCAGCCATGCTTGGCAAGATTGGCAGTCCTGAGCTTTTAGCTGCTGCCTCTCCCATGCAGTGAGAGTCCTCTGGGTCACAGAGACCTCCCACCAGCTGCCTTGTCTACACTTCATCGCTCCCACACACACCCGCTCTGCACTCTGGCCTGACAGTGTGATTTGTACACAGGTGTCCAAGAGGCTGTGGTGAGCTGCCTGAACAAACAGACGCGGGAGCTTGCCGATGAGAACCTGTGCGTGACCAATCGCCGACCCCCACAGCTCCTGAAATCCTGCAATTTGGATCCCTGCCCAGCAAGGTAAGGGACATGGCTCACCAGCCAGGAGCGTGTGCAAAATGGGGTGCATCTTTCCATGGGCAAGACTGGAACGCTTATTGTTACCCAATGTTTTGAAAACCAATTAGCATCAGTTCAAACTTTCAGTCAAATCCACTTAAATTTAATTGAAACCAGGGCTTTGGAATTCCAGTCCAATCAATGGTCATGCACGGAGTCCAGAAGGCTACACACGCTGAATCAAGCCTTACAACGTGACTGGTATGTGCACGTGCCATACTGTTGCTTTTCCCTAAAGGGAAAAAGAACTGACCACAGACTTCATGGTCTCTGCCACCTTTCAGCCTATGTCTCAAACCCTCACACCATAGTAATGAACTGCCTTGCAAATTACAGGGTATACAGAACTGAAGTGTCTGGGTGGTATAATTGACCCACTGTGAAATCTGTAGGCACACAGCATGCAGATTCATTATAGCATGCTCTGGGGTATGGGTGTATCTTTCCACATGCGTAAAATCAATTAGAGCATTTCATTGTTCAGCCCTGCCTGGGTCTCATTATTACCCAACCTTGAGTCTTAGCTAATCAATCCAATCACTGCTTCAGTCCACACAATTTTATGGTGTCTCGAGAAATTTGCCTTTTAGATACTTCTTTTTGAGCAAGTCTCATCTGTGATTCTGATTTGAAAGGGAGACATGTAAAGATCCAAAGCCAGACTTTCAAATCTGCTGATGGGATGAAGAATATGGTTGGATAAGGTCATACCCTAGCTATGAAAGGAATACTGTTTCTGAATGGTATTTCTTCTCCTTTTGCAGAGTGTATCACATAAGAAGCAGAGCATTGCTCTCAGGCATTAGCAGTAGCTTGCTGGTCAAGCCGATGTGCTGCTTGTCTTATTTCTCATCCAACTAGATCCCTTTCTTTGGGACTTAGAGGAGACAGATTTCAGGCCTTGTCCAATCATGTGGAGATACTATTCCTTAGTGACCCATGTGCTGGTCACCAGAGTTGTTTTGGTATATTGATCTGAATGGTGGGCCTGGACTTTCCCTTCAAATATAGACGTGAAGAGGGCCACTAGTGCCACCTTGTCCAAAGCAACCCGAAATCAGCCACTGTTTCAAGCAGTACCCCACCCGTAAGAAGAGCAGTCAGTAAAATAGAGCCAAGGGCTGGACCACGCAAAGCTCAGATCTACTGCATAGAATCCTAAGTAAACTCTTTTTCTACCCCTGCCCCACATGGTCCTACATCCCTGTCCTAACTTTACAATTCTCCAATTGGGTGAGCCTAAGACCTAAGTACTTGAGCAAAAGACATAAACGATTGGATTTGACTATACTTCCCCCTACACAGGAAGTGGAGGGGATTCAGTATGGAAAGCCTGCAGGACTCTTGGCTAGGAGGCAGGAGACCAGGCTTTTTATCTAACTTCTGTCACTAGCTAGCTGTGTGGCCTTGAGCAAGGTGACTGCTCTCTCTCTCTACCTCTGCATTGTACAAGATGATCCAAGGTCACTATGTCCTGCTCAAATATCCCGTGATTCTTTATTATTATGTAGACAGAGGATCAGATGGCTACTGCCACTTCTTTGCACTGATAATTGCTGTCACTTATGTTCCACACATTTGCCATCACTTGAAAGACAAGAAGGGTCTTTCTAACCACATTCCAGTCTTGTAGTAGTATGCTCCTGCTGTGATGAGCTAGGGAAGTGCTGAGTGGTCAGTACCTGGGACTATCTGAACACCGCTGGCATCTGTGACCCCTAAACCATTCCTTCCTTGAGCAGCAAAAGGAATATGGTAGAAGGTCTTATTTCTCATCCTCAAAGTATGAACTATGATTTAATTAGATAAGCCTAATTCACTCTATGGCCTTTTTATTGACTCATAGACAAGAACCATTAACAGTGTTGTATTTGTTCCAGATAAACTGTTCTTTGATTTCCCACCAGCCAACAGTCAGATTGACAAGCCAGACCTCTCACAGTCGGGGCTTCCTTGGGTGAACTGTATACAACTGAGAATTTGTTGAACAATGCTAATTAAAACAATAAGGGGAGGGGGCAAGTACAATGGTTGGATATGACTCACTCTTCATCTCCCACCTAAGAGCCAAATAGATTTCCATCTTAAAAGTGAGAAATGTATAGCAGTGCCTCTTCTGTGATATGTTTCAGTCTGACATCAGGGAGAAACCTCTCCTTCACTTTTTATTAGCATAAGATGTAAACAAAAAGGGAAACGTGTTTGGTAGGGGCATAATAGTCTTCCCATGTACCTCCTGTCCAGTTGGGAGTAATTTAGCTCTTCAATCCACAGTTCTTAAGCATTTTGATGTGTCTTTTGATGGGCCTCAACTTTCTCTAGATGCAATTTTGGGCTATTGGTCTGTATTTATATAAAACAAAGGAAAAGAGAAAAGAAAAACATAGCATTTTCTATGGGAAACAGATAAATGTTGCAAGTCTTGACTTTTGTAAGAGGTGCCCTGGGTAAAATAAGCAACTTTCTCACACAGTTGTCAGTGCTACTGAACACCAGTGAGGAAGCCACTTTTCTTCTTCCATGTGGCCAGAGTTAGCTGTGGGCAAGTCCTGTCTTTTGGGGCAGTCTTTCTAAGGTTAAATTTGACTTTTCCAGACCTACTTGGTGTGAAGCAGAGCTTGTATCAGTAGCACATGTCTGACTTTCACCAGATTTAGGCAGCTGCATTCTCATACCTGGTTATTCACAGCAGGAAAATTATGTTCTCAAGCTAGAGGGATTCTAATTTTTCTAACTCATAAGTATGTATGTATATATGAATGTATATTTATGTAGGCATGTGTGTAATGCTTAAATTTTAGGGCACTTGTAAAAAGTAACTTTCTATTGAAGAGGAATAGATTTTAAAGCCCTTGCTATCAGTTTTATGTCTGAATCTTCCTATCTCTATGTCCAGTATCTGAGAATTGGCACCTAGAAGGTGCTTATCAAGTATGTATTTAACAAATATATGTGAAAGACTAGGGCCATTTATATAAGTAATAATATTTAGACCCTAACATTAATGATAGCTGACTTCAGTGCTACCTCTCCCTTCTATCCTCTTTGTCTCCTCTCTCCCATCTTCCAGACAGTGCTGATGGTGCAATTATTGGACTTTTCTTAAGGTTAAGCCTTTAAATACCAAGTTAAAATATAAATTCATTTAGGACCATAACTTTATCTAACCAGCCATGTACAACAAAGTATCCCTGAAGGAAGGATACAGGGACTAGTTGTGATGGAGGAGAGAACTCAGGTGGAGATTAGGTAATTGTTAGCTTTACCCAGGGAGAAGTATGGTTATCAGGAAGGATGGAGGAGAGACATTAATCCCTTCACAACCTGCCCAAAATTGGTCATAAGAAATTAAGACTACTTTGGCTTATGAGGCACCAATGAGAATTTTCCTTCAAAGCAGATAGCAAAGAAGCTATCATTACAAGGAGGAAAATTCATTTTGTGCACCTTTACTACTATTTGAGTACTTTGTGTATAGAAGCCACACTACCCTGCCAGCCCTTCAATGGTAAGTTAGGCTCAAGGCAGAAATAGCCAAAAAAAAAAAGTTAATTTTTATCATTGGGAAAGAAGTCAGCCTCCTGTTCCCAATAGGAAAGCTTTCTAAGTGTTCTATTTATACAAGTAATACATGAAGAGACTCCATTCTTTAAAACTTTAGCATGGCACACATAATTAAAAAGAAAGTACATACTCCCCTTTCACCACCGTACTCTATGGTTCCAGTCCTACATCCCCTGGAGATAACACTGCTAATGGCTTGGTGCATATGCTTCCAGATGTTCCTCTATGAATACATATATGCATATACAAATGTATAAGGTTTTTTCCTGCATTAAGGAGTTCTTATTGCATATATTTTTCAGTAACTTGATTTTTTTCACTTAATAATATGCACTGAAATCCAGATACAGTGGCACATCCCTGTAATCCAAATACTTGGGAAGCTGAAATAGGAGGATCATGGTTCAAGGCTAGTTGTGGTAACTAAGCAAGACCCATCCCTGGGACTCTCAAAATAAAAGGACTAGAAGATAGATTTAGACCCATGATCACTTTCAACTATCTAACCTTCAAGAGACCATACACCTTCTTGGGTCCCACCTTTCCTCATATTTAAAGTAGGATTATAGTAGTCACTCAGAAAAAAAAAATTATTGCTGTCTCCTTTCAATTTTTGGTGAAATACTTCTAGTTTAAAAGAAAACATGATTTTTTTTTCAACTCAGGCAGGACTTAAATTGATTGATTTTGTTTTTATTCATCTAAGTCTTGATAGTTAAGTGCACCAACTATCTCCCTAGTTTATAATAGCAATGACATGAACAGCCCAAAGAAAACCAGAAAGTACTACCTTTAAAAAAAAGTGTATGGCTGTTATTAATTATAAGCATTTGATAGCTTGGCCAGTGTGTGTTGAAAAGATTTGGTAAATGTATGTGGAGGAGGGGAACGAAGTAAGCAATGAAAGCCAGATGGCTGAAAATGAAGGAAATTCCAGGCAATTTCTGCAGCTTTGTTCTAACATACTTTTTAAACTAAACTTTTATTTCTGTGCAACAGAGAACAGCTGAGTGGTACAGAATAGATAAACAGTGTGTGTGTGTGTTGGTGGGGGCTCCTAATTCCAGGAACAGTACTTGGTTTCTGCCCTCTCCCTGTCCTTCCACCATACCCCACCTCAGTCCTTTTGCTCAGACCTAGGATGGTTCTTAGAACCAGCAAGAACTATAAAAGAAGCTTGAGAAAAAGAGAGAGCGTTCAGAGAAACTTCTTAAAGGTCATAGTGTCTCCTTTTTTAAAAGCTTGCCTCAGAATGCCCATTTTATTATACACTAACAAAAGCCATGCACACTAGCAGCACATGATTTCCAATTTCCAATTTTCCTTTATATTAGCTTAAAATGGCTAGTGGAGAAGGTGTTGCCTTTTAACACACCGTGTTTTCATTTAGTTGCTGGAGCTTTCAAAGCTTTGTGGGCACTCTGGCCTTTGACAACTTGTTTTAAGGCCTACTGCTTCATGTTTCAACATGCTCCCTAAAAATTGGTCGATCTCATGCCATGCTCCTGAAGTTTCCATACACTGCCTTTGGCTCTGTCCATACTAATTCTTAGGTACTTAAAGCAAATACACACCAAAGTTCCACTGAAACTGAGTCTAGATCTAGGGGCCATATCCAGGCGCTTCTGGTGAGCTAATGCTGTTACTCCTCTCATCTTCCTTGATAAATCTGGTTGCATCCTACACTCTCTTTCCCTTTTCTTCCACTGATAGCCCTGCTACAAAATAGAAACCTGCTTCTTAACTGTTGGAACTCATTGGGCCAGTAGAAGCCTCTGTTGTTTCTCTACCAGGCACGTGTTGGCCCAGGGATAGGTGTTTTCCCAGAAACATTTTGACAGCAACAGGTTAAAGTCACTTGCATATTTGCGGGGCTAAAATTTCTTTGCACACATAAATTTAATTATTGCATAAATCTAGGGTAAAAATCAAGGGATCAAATCTATCTACTCAATATGTCACCTGAAAATATACATGATTTATTCTTTAAAAAGATATAAATATCAGCTTTGGAAAATTCATTTTGTTAAGTCCTGAGCAAGAAACTTTACTGGCTTCTTAACATCTATATAATTGGACAGTCCTTTAGATCACAAAATTCTACTTAGACTCTGAAAAGTCCTTATTGATTCAAGTTAATCTACACAAAAGTTAAGGCAGGGTATTTTTACATTTTAATTCAGTAGAAAATAAAAATGAAATGGTTATCTTCATATCCAGTGATCTGGTTGTATTTGGTCCTAAGAAATGACAGACCAAACCCTTTCCTAAAGGAGTTAGCGAATAGCAGAAGATTTCAAAACAGTAACCGCTATGAATAAGTCAAGTGTAGGGTTCAAATAAGTCAAGTGGCTTCCTGGAGGAGGTAATACCGGCAGGTAAAGAAAGAGAAGGGACTTGTGGCAGGAAGGAGGGAAAGTACTAGCACAAAGACAAGAACAAGAAGTGGAAACCAGTATCAGAGGATGAGCAGAGACCAGATCCAGGAGACCCAGCAGCGAGCTAGTGAAGTTGCTTAGACTGTTTCCTAGAGGCAATGGAGAGCCTTTGAAGGAAGTTAAGCAGGGGTGTGGAAAGGCCAGATTCTCTTGGAGAAAAATGATTCTGGCTGCTCATCCAAGACTGCTAGAGTGGTCAAGGTGGCTAGTTTTTATTATCTTATAGACATCTAAGGTTTTTTTCTCATGTAGAGTCACAAATAGCATGCTCAGCATGATCTGAACCACAATGTTTTCACTGACAAAACAGTGACTTCTTTCCAACAGATGTGAGCATTTCATTTGTTTCTTTCATCAACCCTGTTTGTTGACTCACCCTACCCACCTGGCAGGAGGATAGAGCCCCCAGGTCAGGGTGTCAGAAAGAGAGTCCTGAGAGGTTGATTCTTGAGGCCCTTCCAGCTCTCCCATCCTGTGATTCTTTGAACACAAGGATTATGACCCACAGAATCAAAGCTTTTCAAGAAAAACTGAATTCTATTATAAAAATACCTGAAGTCAACTCTGAGATGTAAAACCTCTAGTTATCACAAAACAGGAATTGACTTTATAAGTTAAAGAACCATGCATGAGAAGTCTACAGGGAACACAAGTTAAGTTTGAATACGAAACACTTCAGTTTCAGTCAGCAAGGATGGCTAAGCATTGAAATGGTGAATATTTTTACAGAACCTGAATGGCGTTTATTCATATGCAAGACAACGTGAAATATTCTGCATCCTTCTACTTAGAACTTTATGCCTTTCATGATAACCAGAATGTCTCTTTGTTCAGTCCCCATTGAACAAATATTTATTGAATGCCTCCTTTATGCCAGGCATTGTGTTGAGAATATAATAATGAGCAAAACCTACAAGTTGTTCTCGACAGCGGGGAAATTTAGATTTTGGGAATCGTCCTGGCCTTGTAATTTTGGTATGGCCATTGTGTGTGTTTGTTTGATTGATTGATTGATTGACTGGATTTTTTTTTTTTTTTTTTTTTTGGTGGGGAGGGATTGAGCTCAGGGCCTCTAATACTGAGCACACTTTGTACCACTAAGCTGTAATCCAGCCATTCTTTTAAGTTCATTTTTTTAAAAATCTTGAATGTCTTTTATGCTGCCCTTCTCAGTATAGCTATTAAACTAAACACCCTGCTGCATTCTTCACTGCACCAAAAGCTGATATATCTGTACAAGTCATCATTCCTATTGCTCATAAGCACCCTGGGGATGGAAGTATCACCACCAGATAGCTTTCTCCTGTGGAGACGGTGATGAAACATTGGAGCTTTACAGTTCAAAATCTTCCAGCTTACAAATCAATCAACAGAACAGGAGTGGAGTCTCTCAAAGTACATCTTTTCTACTTCTTAAAATTGTTATCTTTCTCTACAATCTAGTGTTTCTAAAGTGCTAAAGTAACATCTTAGGGGTAGGCCAAAGCTTAGAAATGCTTATTATTGTTGCTTACATGTATGCCTTGGAAATTTTGAGCCATTTGAATGCTTTATGTATGGAACTTTGAGCAGGCAGTCTCGTGCACAGTTAAGACAAAGACCTTTTCTATTACATGCTATGTTGTAAGGTTCCTTAAACCAGGAAAGTAATGAAGTAGGAAAAACACTTGAGAAGGAGATGTTTAAGAACATAGAAATGAATGAATGGAAGAGAAGGCTCTGCTTTGTGTCCAATGATCTGGGGGATGCAGTTTATGACCAGTGTGCATCCTCTGAAAGTGTTATCCTTGTCAAAGCACCAGCCCGAGGCCAGAGAGACATCTGTCATAAAGCAAAGCTCAGCCAACCATTTCCTTTCCCATAATGAACCGTGTTCTTCCTTCATTCATATCTTTACTACCCTCTCTTTTTATTCATCATTTTGTTTACTTATCTTCACCTGGGGCTACAGTGGATTTTGGGGTGTGTGTGTGTGTGTGTGTGTGTGTGTGTGTGTGTTGGTGAGACAAGGAAACCTATGGAAAAGATGATT
Source organism: Graphiurus murinus (assembly GCA_004027655.1). Classification (NCBI taxonomy): domain Eukaryota; kingdom Metazoa; phylum Chordata; class Mammalia; order Rodentia; family Gliridae; genus Graphiurus; species Graphiurus murinus. Next base: position 41,869 of record PVLC010006961.1, on the reverse strand, counting down.
GTTACTGGATTGACACAACTCCCTGGCACTAAATGGACATTGTTTTCTCACAGGGCTTTGAATTCTACTAGGGTAGTTACAGTCCTTGAGGCCTAGCCAAACACAGATTCAGGGGGCTGGGGATGTAGCTCCATGGTATAGCACTTGCCTAGCATATACAAATCCCTGATTACAAACCCCAGCACCACAAAAAATTTTAATTAAAAATATAAGCCAGGTGGGGTAGTGTATGCCTATAACCCCAGTACTCAAGAGGATCACAGGTTTGTGGCCAGTCTCAGCAATTTAGGCCCTCAGCAATTGAGACCCTGTTTCAAAATAAAAAATAAAATAGAACTGGGGTGTGGCTCAGAGGTAGAATGCCCCTGGGTTTAATTCCCAGTACTACCAAAAATACAAATAAATAAACAAAACAAAACAAAAATCCACATGTTCAGGCCATGGGCTAAATACTGAAATAGCAGAAGGGGGCACATTCTCTGTAACTTGCTGGCATTGACTCTGGCCCCTGAATGGGTCAACATAGGCAGCTTTTTGCTTGCTAGAGGAGGCTAGCTGAATTATTCAGAAATCCAGGAATTGTCCTTTGCCACGTTGCCCTGTGCATAGCTTGACACTTATTTCACTATCAGTGGTGTTAAATGCTGAGGCCATGATTTGCTTTGCTGATGCACCTGCCTCTGGGAGAGGGGACTCACTGCCGTCTCAACATGGTTTTTGTTTTGCTTATCTGACACAGTCTTCTCCTAATAGGAGATATTTTAGCAACACATGAAAATGGGCAAATTTCAGGAGGACCAGAACCAAGAAGAAATCTGACAATGCTGAAGCTAAATATTCCCTACCAGGAAGAGGGACACTGTGCAACACAATGTGGAAATAACGAGGCTTAGACGTCAGACACATGTTGGGGCTCTTATTTTCTTTGTGGACTTGTACAGGCTTCTTTAACCTCTATATGAATCAGTTCTCCTTACCTGCAAAATAAAGATAATTATCCCAACCACGGAGATGAGGAGGATTGTAAGGATCATCACATATATAAAATGCTCAGCTGGTTCCCACCTCATACATTGGGCATTCAAATAAGTAGGGATTGAGAAACCTCTTTGTTTTTTATGAAGGAAACCATATGATATAAGATCTTATTTATTCTACACTCACCGCACCTTGTTCCTAAATTTTCTTAACCAGCTAGTGTGTGAGCCAAGTGAAGGGAAGCTATGGATGGAAACTAGCTGCAAGCCAACTTACTGCCTTGAAGGAACTGGCCTTCTGCCAGGTTTTTAGGCAGTTCTAGAACAGGGTTCAGGACAGCTGGTTCTCATGAGGTCCACCTGTAAAAGGTAGAACTTTAAGGGGCATTCCATTGGGCTTTAACACCTAATTCAATAAGGCATACTTTTTAAGTAGTACAAAGAGATAATGAAAAGGGGTGAAAAGAGACAGAGTCCAAATAGTCCTTAAAAAGTTTATATCCTGAGCAACATGACCAAAGGAAGGAAGGTGTTTGGGCAAGTGAAGTGTGAGCGTGAACATGGTCAGAAAAAAGAAGTCAGTAAACTTGTATACAGTTTGTTATTCTGAGCCAATTGCCCCCCTCCCAATACTTGTGGGAGGAAGAAAAAATAAAGAGAGGAAAGAAAATGGGAAAAAAGGAAAATCCAACTCTTTGTACAGATAAGTCAGAGGGCATCTTGCAAACCCCAGGTCCTTGCAAACCTTCACAATCCATCTTTGAGCAAGATACGATTTCCATAATAGGTTACATTTATCTGCAGCTGACAGTAAGCCCCGCATGGTACCCATCACTTTATAGACATTATGTGGCTTAATCTTCCCCACAATTTTATGAGGATGATGGTATCCCTATCCTTATACCTGAGCAAGCCAAGTCTTGAGAGAGATATAACTAGCTCATGGTCCATATTTAGCACAAGGTCTGTTTACCTCCAAAGCAGTTACTAATAGTTTGAGGTTCAGTCCCTCCCTTTATCAATGATGTCTATAGATCCATCCATCACTCCATCTCTTACCTACCTTGTTCCAGGCACTTTGCTATAGGCATAGTGATTACCACAGGGAAAAGAACCAGTCCTGGTCCCCTCGTAGTTTATAACCTAGTAAATACAACAATCAAGTTTATAAAGTTTTTTATCTCCAGCAGAGAACCTTCTTCTCATACCCTCAGATGCAAGGAGTAGAACTTGGCTCTTGGTAAAAGCTGGCACTTAAAGGACTGGGTCAAAAATTCATTAGAGTGCACACTTCTCAGGCTAAGCCAAGCATCCAGGAAACTATGCATGCAGAAAGAGGAATCGAATAGAACTAAACAAATACCTTAAGACCCAACACTGAGTCATTAGACAAAGAACTCATTTCCTAAGAAAACATTTCTTATAAAGAAATTCCAAGTCATCCAGAGAGATGCGGCCTGGGCTTATGAATGTGAAAGACATTGGAAGCTATCTTAGGGCTTTGGTTCTTTGCTCTGCCATTACCAACAACTTCTGGCCTACTTTGTGTTTATCTAATGGTCTGTTCATGTTATAAATTACCACCACACACACACACACACACACACCCCTCTTTCTGCAGTGTAAACCTGGGTCTCTGACTCCCTTTCTATGCCCTTCTCTTCTGACTTTCCTAGTACCCCCTTCCTTTCTCCTCTAAATGTTTATTCCCAATCACCTCAGCTTCTTACTACCCAGATTCCTATCTAACCCTTCTCTACCGATTATACAGGGCACAATCTTCCCATTTCTTTCAACCCTTTTTCTCGTACCCCAACCCCCATTCATTCAGTTCAATTCAACTAAGAATTAGGAAAACTACCTGAGCTAATTCATACTAGGTGTAAGTCACCAATCCACAGCCTTTTACTCCAGACTTAAGAGTGTGAGCTTGTGACTCACACAAATCAGGATTCAAATACAGCATATAATTTACTAGCTGTTTGGCTGGGACATATTGTTTAATTTTTCAGAACTTCTATTTCTTTGTCTTTAATTCTAAGAGAATTGATAGGAGGATATATATGCTGTGAGAGTATTCATGTTGTAAGGATATGTATACTCCATGGTACTTAATGCATACTTAGTTTTCTGTAAACAATAACAGGTAGTTTGGAATTTTGTGGGGGACATACATATATATACATGTGTGTGTGTGTATATATATATATATATGTATATGTACATGTACATGTATGAAGTTGTCCCTGGTTGGAGGATGTGGGTAGTTTTTGTGCACTTTAGAAAACAGGGATCCCATCTTTTTTCCTAAAGAAAGCGAGACAAACTCAGTTACAGAGCAAAGGGGATGCCCAAGAATGCCTGACCTCTGACTATTGCCTCCTGTTAGCACTAGCCTTTGGGAGGGTGAGCATTTTCTGCTTGTTAAGGGAAACTCCAGCTCATTTCAGCAAATATTCTTAAAGTGTTGTAGGCTCTGGATAAACATGTCTAAGACATAGGCCCTTGCAGGAACTAACAGCTTCTTGGGAAGCCAAGTCACAAATGGATCATTACAGTGCAAATCATGACAGCCATACGACAGACATGAATCAGCATCTTAGGGGAACACTATGAGACGGCAGTTTTTATACCTTCCCTTCTGTCCCCTTTCAGTCTCCCAGGTGAGACTAAAATTGAACAGTTCTTCAGTGTGAGAGTTTCTCTAGTTACTTTCAGTGTCCAGAGAGCTGCTACATTTTTGTAACCATATAATGCAATAAAAATCATTCCAACTGATAAAAATGGATCAAATTAATTTACTGTAAGCTTTATTGGACCTCAATCCCTATGGACAACACTGGTTCTTGAAACCTGGTCATTTATCTGTACCTTCCTTGTACTCTCCAAGATACTATGCTGCCTCAAGCCATTCTGATGGCTTAGGAGATACAAGAGAGGGATGTAGAAGATAGAGTGACATGCTTGTGTTGCATCTTTGGGCAGTGTCATAAAAATATGAAAGACAGAAGGCCACTTGCTTGTGAGGTCCCAGTACCTGGCCATCTTTCTCAACTGTAAACTCCAGCTTCATGAGCTCCTAGGTGAGAAAGTTTGGCAAAATCCTCCAAGTTCTGTGGAGCTTAGTGCTATGTAAATACCACATACTGAATTATTACTCTCCTTATTTCTTCTTTTAAGCCACTTCTTCATCCCTCGCCACATGAATTATTTCAGAAGGTTGGTTTTCAGGGCCCTGTTTTCTGATGCGTCTTTCAAGTGCTTACTTGTTGTGCAGACATTAGAAGACTTGTTTAACATAGAGAGACAGCAATGTTACAGAAAAATCTCAGTTTGAGAATGGACATTCAAGTTGTTTTGAAGTTTAAGGAGTGAAGAAAGTGTCAGGAAATTTATGTCCTGGCCTTAGCAAAATGCCACGTGGATTGTTCCTTCATTAGTGTCAAAAGTGTATGTGGAGCCGGGCGTGGTGGCGCACGCTTGTAATCCCAGCATTCGGGAGGCTGAGACCGAAGGATCCGGGTTCGCGGCCAGCCTCAGCTACCTAGTGAGGCACTCCGCAACTTAGTGAGACTCGGTTTCAAAATAAAGAATAAAAAATAGGGCTGGGGATATAGCTCGGAGGTAGAATGCCCGAGTTCAATCCCCAGTACCGCCAAAAAAAAAAAAGTGTATGTGGGAAGACTCTAGATCATTTCCAAATATGCCCAGGATAGTCTTTGAGAAATTGAATCAAAGTTCTTAATAATAGAAAATGAAGCTAATGTAATGGATACACTTACTGGGGCAATTCACTAGAATTTAACAAATAATCTCTGTGGACAATATATGCTCCTCCCCCACACCACTACCTATCACACTTTTCCTGCCTCAATCTCTTCCCTAAATGGGTAAGCCTGCAAAATCCAGTGCTTGTACAGAAAATCACAGAAGGAAACTGTTATAAGCAAGGTGTTTATGGATGTAAAATCCACCACAGCCAGACAGATACCATCTATCAATGCTCTTTCTGTGAGAAAAATGATGCCAGAATACTAATACAAGGAGAGCCCAGTGTGAAGTCAGATCTTTGCAAATGGGCCCAGTTGACAAGTCCAACTCTGAAGCTTGAGGGCGATAGGCAGCATGAATGATAGGCCATTTGTTTTCAGGGAGGGGACTGGGGATGACAAGTTGTCAGCAAGGTGACAGTTTGGTGGCCTGGAAAACCTCCATTCCTGTCTTCTTTGTATGTCACCTGCTAAGGCACGTTCACAGTCCTGAAGTCACATCCCAAGCACACCTAAAAGTGCATTATCTGAAAGGGCGCTCTGTTGTGCACTTTCTCTTTAATTTAGTGGAGATTGATCATATAACTGACCGATTGTAGAGTGAATGAAACCATATGTGGGCTAGATGGGCCCTCCCTTGATCTAGAAAAGGGTAAGTTCTATCTTGCATCTCACCCTTGCATCCTTCACTTCTGCAGGAGGGCAGTTCTACAGCACAAGGTTGGCAAATGTAGGCCACTTATACCACCCATGGCCCTGCCACAGCTGTGTATTAAGCAGGCTTAGAAAGTGGCTAGTTGGATTGGATTCCTGCCTCTTGACATAATGAAAAATAGTATGTTGAAGTCTAATACACTGGGTAATTATATCTCCCTGTATTTTTTAACCTCAAATGTGTAAAATCATCTTTCCAGTGTTTCTCTGTGATATGCAAACTCTAAATGGAAGCCTAGCCCAACACTGATGCTAGTTTCATAACTGCATGCTTTCTGCCTCCTCTGTGAACAGACTAGTGTCTGCAATTCATAGATATTCTAAATATCAAACATCTCATTTGTCCACAGAACACTTTACATGAAAAGCCAATTAAAAATGTGCCCCCCACTCAGACCGTGCTCCATGCCAGATCCTATTGATGGATCGGGTCACCTCACTAGTAAGTCCACAGTCCTCAAGCAGCACTGGGAAGCCATGTTTATTGTGGGCCACCAGTTACTTGTGCCAACCAGTTACTGGAAGCTGGATTCAGTCATGTCTGTGGATTGAGGAATCATGGTTGCATGAAGAATTTGGTGGACATTAAATTCATATCACATTCCAGTAGGCTGGATCAGCACTGACAGTACTATCAATACTAAAGGTGTAGGACTTCATTCTTTATACTCTAAGAAGCCAGATAATGGAAGGTTTTACTGCTGATAGACTTGTTTAGAATCTGAAAATGACAAATGAGTCTCCCTCAGTGACTTGTGTTATAGAATCACAGAAAATAATTTGGTCTAATCTCTCTCTAAGCTACATCTGCTAATCTGCTAGCCCTTTTATTTTTTTATTTTTGAAACAAGGTCTCACTAAGTTGCTGAGGGTCTCACTCAGTTGCTGTGGCCAGTCTTGAACCTGCAATCCTCCTGTCTCCACCTTCCAAGTATTGGGATTACAAGTGTGTGAACCTCACCTGGCTAATTCTCTTATTCTTTGCTCTATGAGGAAAAAGAGGCCAAAGGTATTGTGTGACTTGCCCAAGTAGCCATTGGCTGGCAGAGCTCAAGCTAAAAGTCTGAAAAGTAATGTTTCCAAACTTTGGGTTTAGTGTTTATCATAAACAGGAAGACTTGAAAAACTATTATAGTAAATCAAAATATAGTCCCCATAGCCAGACTTCATGAGTTCAAATCCTGGCTGTGCTACTTATTGACCATTTCCTTGAGCATGTCCTATAACCCCTCTCTTTCCTCACTTTCTTATCTGTAATAGATGAAATAGTATCTACCGGGATTTTACAGATTAATGAGTTGGTACAAAGAAAACACTTATTTACATAAGTGCCTGGTTTCTTAAGGATAGACTGTATATAAGATTGCTCCAGTTGCTAATGATGCACTAAGAGCCAAATTCAAGTGACAGAATAGGGGACCCAGATAGTCACAGGTAGATGCAAGGATTTCCCACTAGGATAAAAAAGGATTTTCTTACCAGATTTCTGCAAGTTTTCACTCTATATCATATTCTCTAATACCATGGAAGTGACTTGAATATTGGATCCATAGTTAAAATAACAAATCCTTCCCGCTTTCCAAAGATCTACATAAACATCAATGAAGTAGGACATCATTCTGTACTACTTGACAGTGAAGACTAGAGGGTAAAGGATTGAATGGGAAATAAGGGAAGGAAATAAAGAAAATGTTTGCATTCATAGAGGTGGAGGATTTTTCAGATTGTTTAATAAAAATAAACAAGCATCAAGAGTTAGGAATTCAATTATCCTCCATGTAACATGGGTAAAATATACTCTCCACAGTTTTTTGCAAGTCATGTTGATCCTTATTCAGAATAAGGTTGTTGAATTCTGTTCTTATTCAGAATTCAGTTGTTGGGTTACCCCCACTAATTTCTATTTTCCTCGCTGGAAAAGTAGGTAATACATTCTGAAGATAAAAGGGCAATTAGAAAATCCTCTGTGACCTGAAGAAGATTGGGCTGCATGCAGTCAAGCTACTCATTATTTTAAGTGTGAGAAGCAAGCAAGATTAAATAGAAAGGTAGTTATATTAACTTGTGTATAGTAATAGCACTAATTCTAAGAATAAGCAAAAAAGGGACCCAAAGACCCATTTTTCTGTTGCATAAGAAATAGTATTAAAACAACAATGACAACAATAATACTGGTGGTGGCTACCATGAGTTGTTTTGCTTCCAACACCTGCACAAGGTAGAGGCTAGCAGAGAAGGACACAGGTCAGCACTCCAGAGGGAGACCACCTAGCTCAGCTCCCGGACCCCTAACTGACTCACCATGTGGCCTTGGTCAAGCCACTTCAATTACTCCATATGTAAAATGGCAGAGTAATAGAACCTTTGTCTTTGGTTGCCATAAAGATTGAGTTAGTACATGTGAAGTTCTTACAGCTAAACCTAGCACATGGGCAACCCAATAATATGGGAAGATATCATAGTTATTATTTCCCCCATTTTATAGATAAACAAGTTGACCTTCAAAGAGGGTAACCTGATTGAGATTATAAAACACAAATGGAAGTAGAATTCAACCCTGGTATATCATAATCCAACATTCTGGGCTAGTCTGGTGTTTCGACATCAGGCTCGTGTGCCTCCTACTTGGTAAACGTGACAGGGGTTTGGGCAACCAGTCAGTTGTATCAGATCCAAGTGTGTTTAAAAACAGTGTTCCAGGGATAAAAACACTAGCAATAAGTGAGCATCATGGATAATTAAAAACAAATGAGGGATTTAAATTCTAATGTGAAGATTTCAGTTTATTCAGACACTAGCCTGATAATAATTCCTTAATTTGTGCTGAAATAACAAACCATCAAAGTGTGAAACACATCCTACTTAAAGAGATCTTTGAACCTAACTTGAAAAATAACTTAAGGTCATTTTCGTATGGTCAAATATAAAAACATTTGTGAAAGGCCACACTCTCACTCTCCAAGTGAACATCTTCAGAGTAAGAAAAAGGATGGGGCTACTGTTCCCACGTTCTGTGAACAGAGCACCTGTGGGAACAGGCGTCCTGGTCTGCAGAGGAGTTGGCATGCGCCTCTGCATGTCCACGCTGTATGCACAAGAGTGTCTCTGGCTAATGTCAATATATGTGGCTGTGTCTCAGTGTCTATATGTCTATTTCTCTGTGCTCTGTGTATCACTGCTTAACATCTATGTATTTGCTGATATCTGTGTGTGTCTCGTGTGTCTATGTCTCTATATGTGTGTGTGTGTGTCTAACATCCATGTGTATATGTCCCAATGTCTGTGTTTGTGCATCTATATCTCTATAAGTGTGTCTTTGTCTGGTGTGTGTGTGCGTGTGTGTGCGTGTGTGTGTGTCCCAGAACTGATGGAATCAATTAATTCCTGGATCAATAGCTAGCTGCTTCCTTTTCTGTCTCCTTACATATCAAAATCTTACAGCAGAGACAATGAGATCTCCCCATGGAAAATGACTCTATCTTCTATTTCCTCTGCAAGCTGGGCTTGAGTTGAATTTATGGTCTGTCCAAACAGGGCAGAGGGTCTCCCTGAAGCACATATCACCCTGTGCCATGGTGCTGTTGGAATTCTCACTAAAGGCTGCAACCCTTGAAGCAGACAAGAAAGAAGCATATTGGTCATTTAGTCCTCAGCTGACTGGGCATATTCCACTCAGGGGCTAAGGTTTGAAGTGCAGTGATCTAAATTACCTTTGTCAGTGGAGGCTTGGCTGCTCAAAGTGCCTCTGCCTCTCAGTCTCCCTTACACACCAACAATTCCATCAAGGAAAACAGATGAGTAAGAACTGGAATTTCCCAAGGACCTACTAGGCTTCCTACCCAATGTGCTTTTCAGTCCTGAACATGGAAATAAAGAATGACAGTTCCCCAAACGCATCCTGCGTTCTTACACTTCATTCTGCCTGGAACACTTCACTTCTGCCTTTGCCTGGCTACCTCCTCCTCACTCATCAACACCTAGTCCAAATGTCACCAACTTCGGGAAGACTTCCATGACTCTATCCCTTCCCTCTTGACTCCCAGTCTATATTTTTGTGCTTTCCCATAATTATCCATCTCATAGTCTAGACTGTGAGCCTCAAGGAAATAGGGTTTATTTCTGTTTCATTTACTACTGGGTTTCCTTGCATAGAGGCTAGCACAAAGAAAGTGCTCAGTAAATGCTGGTTGAATGAATAAGTAAATGATTAGCACTTATAACGGTCTCTTACAGTTGTATCTGAAAGCCCTTAAGATAAAGAATAGTTCTAAATGCCTTTGTCCCAATCATTCAGCATAATACTTGGTACATATAGTACTATATTTTCAACAAATTAATGCATAGATGCAAACACATATGCACATGTGAATGGGCAAGTAGATAGGGGAAAGAAAAATTAAGAGTTCCACAAGACTGATAAAAGGAAAGAGGAAGAAGAATCTTATAGAAGAAAATAGGATAAAACCTGTGGCTCCTGATTTAAAGGACTGAACTTACCAGGCATTTCACTCATGGATATAATTGTCCAAAAAGGTTTCTATTCATGGTCTAAGTAGACAAGTTAAAAACTGCTCATAAGAAGTAACTCAAGGGAGTAATTAGTTTGCCAGGGCTACTATAACACAGTACCACAAACTGGGTGGTTCACAATAACAGAAATGTAGTCTAAGGCTAGAAGTCTGAAATGAAGGTGTAGAAAAGGTCATGCTCCCTTTAAAACCTACAAAAAAGGGTACTTCCTTGCCTCTTCCTAGCTTCTGAAGGTTTGCAGCAGTCTTTGAGACTTGTTGCCTTGAAGTTTCATCTTTCTAATCCTTCTGTGCATGGCCGTCTTTCCTCTGCATATGTCCCTCAGCATCCAAATTTACCCTTTTCATAAGTACAGCATTTGTGTTGGGTTAGGATCCATCCTAGTGACTTCATTTTAAATCGATTATCTCTGTTCAGACCCTAATTCTAAATCAGGTCACATTTTGCTGTACTGGGGGTTAGGAGTTCAGCATATGTTCTTGGGGGGAGGGGGACATAATTCAACCTATAACAGAGTCTATAGGTTTTTAGTGAAGAATACAAACTGAAAATCAGTACATATGTAGAAAAATTTATGTCCTGATTTGATGGATATCAAAAGATTTACTTTATTCTTGGAACACTTTACCTCAATCTTAAAAGTCTTATAGACTCCTTGGGATGATAACTAGAGAGAAGTATTTAAGCAAATAAAATTGTGTCAGGTAAGATGCTGTAGCATTTGACTTGGAACATCTATATAGTAAGTGTTGTAGAGTGTGAACAAAGGCCAAAGGACAGCAAATCCAACAGGACTGCAAAGAGGGTGCAATTAAGGCAAAGAGTGGTGTGGGTCACCTTCTGAAGATAAATGGCTTGAATCAGACCTGGAGGAAGGAGCAGGGAGAACCTTTTGGCTGAATAGTAAGAAATTCTATCTCATTTTAATGGATTATCACCTAGCAGACAGGGTAATCAGAGCATGGAAACCAGAGCTAAGAGTCCACTGAATCGATCCGTGTGTTAGTGAATGGGCACATGGGTGTTTTGGGACAGTGGGATGTCATAAGGAAGTACATGGAGGTGATAGAAGACTGAAGCTACTTTGGAGAGTTGACCCTAGTCTCGATACTATTCTGCCCTTTGACATGCTCCAAGGAGGAAGTAGGTTTAAAAGCAGATGGCATGTTAATAATGAGATGGCATGTGTGTATCTTGCTACAAATGTCACTTTTGTGTCAAGAGCTATTCATTGATTTTCAAAATAGCAAAGAAGGCTTGACAAAAGTCATTTGTAGTGTTGGTAACCTTCATTTGTTTATTTTATTTTTAGCAATGATTCAGAAGGTGAGACAAACTCTCCTGGCTAACACATTTACTTTGACCACACTGTTCACAAGTGGAAATCGTGCTTTGTCACTTCAGGTGTTTGGTAATCTTGGCTATAACTATTTTTATAGAGCCAAAACCTCATGCTAGGCAGGCTTACTTCCAAGAGAATCATGACTCTGTCTCCTGTTTCCTTACTGCTTTGTATAGACAGCCCTGACTCTCCTAGTGCTGTTTATCATACATGCTTTTGGTTAAATTTTTGGCCCTCAAGAAGCACATTTTTAGTCTCTAATAGCCTAACATCACCTTTGATATTTTATTCTATTTTTTCTTGGCCCCTTTAAGCTGTTTTCTAAAATAGAGTAGTTGCATAAGAAGGATAGCAAATCCATTGCTGTAGCTGCGTGCAATGGCTTTTCTTCTAATCTTGTCCATCTTCCCTCTGTAACCCTTCCTGCTTCACAGCTCCAGTCCTTACTGACAAGCAAGGCAGAAGGAGGAACCTGAGTTCCCATCCCAACTTTGCGGAAATGATTCTCTAGGCCTCTGCTTGGCTCTCGACAAAGTGGAATTGATATACCTGCTTATTAACCTCCAAGCTGGGAGGACTAGGTGGGATAACCAAGGCCAAGGGCCTTTGGGAGCTGCTGTGGTCACATGCACGCAGAGTGCTAAGCCCTATGCTATGTGTCTGCTGCCCTTCTGCAGTCCTCATGGTTCAGCTAGATGGATTGACAGTTAGCTTACTATTCCCTAATATCTCTTTGAGTTTTTTCACTTCTCTCTTTGCTAAAAGCATCTTGACAGCAATGAGTACCATCCCCATTTCTGTGTCCATCACGGGGCTTGGCAGTGAATACTTAAAGAAGTCCAGCTGAGCAAGTCACAAGCACCTTTTCCCTTGGTCTCTACAGTCCATGGCTACCCTCTCTGACTCACTCCAGGAAGCCTTCTCACTCCACTCACCCAGTCCCTACCCTTGCACTGATTATTCCTACATTTAGCAAATGTCTACTGAGCACTCAGCACAGATAAAGGGCTCTATTTACCGAGCCCTTAATGTAGAGTTTCTCACTTAAACCTCCTGATAACCTTGTGAAGTAGGTATTATTGTTATTATTTTCATTTTAAATATGAGTAAATTGTTAAGCAACATTTCAAAGATTGTTCAACTAGAGAGTAGCGCATTCATAAATAATCTGATAGTTCATTCATAAATAATCTGATTCCAAAGCCCAAGGTCTATGTTATGCCACAATGCCCTGCTGAACATCTGTGATGTACCAGGTGGTACAGTAATTGCTAGGAATAGTAAAATGAATAAAGATCCTTGATGCCCTTGTGGAGTTTATAGTCCAGGAAAGGAGACAGGCCAAGAGACAAGTAACTACAGCACAATGGGGGTGAACCTGAGGGAGGAGAGGATGCCCTTAGGAGGAAAGACATGGCAGCACACTATAGAAACAGACTAGTTCTGCCTGGTTGGGGAGGGAGAAGGTCAGAAGTGGTCAGACTGGAGGGGGAGGTTTGGGATCCAGTCTGAGAGGACTAGATTCTGCTGGAATTTACCAGTATAAAAGAGGTATGCAAGACTGAGTAGAGGGGCAACTTAAGACTAAACCAGAAAGGCATTTCAAATTTCTTTGTGAAACTATTACTGGCTAGCCCAGTTGAAACTTGGGTGACAGGGAGCCAAACTGATGTTTTTTAATAACCTCAGTTATTTTGAAATAATTTCAATTTTTAAAGTGTAAAAATAGAACACAATGTTCCTTGTGTACTACCCTGCCTCACATTTTCCTGGTTTTTAATAAGTTTTGAACCACTTGAGAATAATGTCAGATGATACTCCATTCCATTTTAACATTCCAGTGTTTATTGCCTCAGTACAAGGATGCCATCCTACATAGCCAAAATATTACCATCAAAATCAAGAAATGACATCAAGTCAGTATTACTGTCCAATCCACAGACTCTATCCTAGTTCATCTAGTTGTCCCATCATGTCCTTCACAGGCCCAAGAACCAATACAGGATCACGTATTCCATTTGGGTGTCATTTCTTTTTAGATTGCTTCAACCTACAACAGTTTCTCAGTCTTTTCTTATCTTTTATATCCTTGACATTTTTGAAGAGTACAGGCCAATTGTTTTGTAAAATGTTCTTCAATTAAGTTTCCTTATGCTTTTTGGGTTTTTGGCAGAAGTAATACACAAGTATACTATTTTCTTCTTAGTATGTCATATCAAGAGAAAGGCAATAGTGATATGTCCTATTAATGATGATATTAACTCCTATTGTTTGGTTATGATTATGTTGGCCAGGTTTTTCTGCTATAATATTAATAAGACTGTTGCATTTAATAGTAACAAATATTTTATGGCAAATACCTTAGTCTATTTGTGCCACTATAACAGAATAACAAAAACTGTGTTATTTTTGAATTATAGAAATATTTTCTCACACTTCTCTAAGATTCACCCAGTGGCATCTTGGGAGGGCTGTTCTGTTCTCTGCTTCTAAGATATACTTTGTATGTTATGTCCTCTTGAGGGGAAGAATGTGTAAAGAGTAAAAGGGAATTAATTCCTTTTATTAAGCCCTTTTTAATGGCATTCATCCATTCTCATGGCCTAAACACCTCCAAAAGGCCCCATCTCCCAACACTGCTGCATTGAGAATGAAGTTTATGACACAAGAATGGGGGAGATGGGTAGCACATTAAGACCAAAGTAAAAAGAGAATCTGAAACTAAGTAAATATCCTATTTCTCATCAATCTTTCACACACCATATTCTGCTGTCATCAATGAATCTTACCTGAGTCAATTATTACCATGATGGTTGTCAAATGGTGGCTTTCTAAATTCCATCATTCATTCTAGATCATTAAAAGGCATTCTACTATGGTAGAGATTTTGCTTCTCATTTATTTATTCATTTATAAGTTTCTATTTTTCTTAAATATTAAAAATCCATTGCTATCAAATTGCCCAGACTTAGGAGCCCTTTTAAGCTGGCTCTTGGCATTTTTACCATATACCCATCATTCTTTGAGCACTTCCCTGTTTTCTGGTATAACAAGATGTTCTGGGGTCATTTTTCTTTTTCCAAGACCCTGCCCTGGAGTCAGCCATTTCTACAGGAACCAGTTACTTTTACTAGAGAATAGAACTAAGTTCTCTACTAAAGGGATTCCAAGATCTGGTACTTGGCATGCCTGGTGCTAGGAGGATGGCATTGATTTTAGGCTTCTCAGTGAAAAGAGTTAGGAAGTACTACACACATTTATTATGTTTGTATCATTTGTATCTGTTGGTCTGTCTGTGTCTATCCATGTATCTATTGAAATGAGTTCACACTGCTTTCAGTACTAATTCTACAAGAGTTATTCTAGTCTTCCTACTTTCCATATTTGTGACTCCCCCCACTGACAATAGGAAATCTGGCTCACATTATTTTTTAGTTATCTATGTATTTGTTGAATCCTCCCTGAATGTTTGACTCCCAGCTATCCTGGCCCAGTGCTGAACCCTGTCACATACCAATGGGCCACTCCCCACCAACCCACATGCTAAAGTTCATCCTTTGCAGAGGGAAGAAGTGGGGGGAAAGGAGGAAGAAGGGAAAGAGCCGGTTAGAAAGTTCAGCTCCAGTGATGTGCTTCTGATGGGACCAAAGCTGAGCTTTGAAAAGACTGGCCCCTGCACTCACTGAAAACTCAGCTCCGACTCCAAAGGAGGTTTTTAATCAGAGGAAGGAAAGGACCAGATATGTATCTGGACTAGCATTTTAGCAGCTGTGAGCTGTGGATTGACTGGGTAATAGGAGATTTGGAGATAAATTAGGAGCCATTAGTCATAGTCTAAGACATATTGTGGGATGGGGGCCTAACAGTATCTATTTACCCTACTGTCCAAAGTCAGTAGTGTCCTATTTATTACTATCGGATTCTTTCTCCACATCCCAACCTCAGAGGCACTCTACAGGAAACAAATATCTTTGAGGGAAATTTTTAAAAATCAAGGATAGAGATGGTGGGGAGTAAAGTCAAGTTAGGGGGTAACACACAAGTTTAAGAAATTCAACAAAAAAATCCCTCAAGTTTACAATGGTATTTTCCCCCAAATAAAAGATAAAGAAACAAGTCTATATTTTTCTACAAAAGCTAACGTAAGAGAAGCTTCTTGGTCTGCCATTAGAAACAGTGTGCATTTCCCAATGGAATTTTACTCAGCCATAAAGAAGAACAAAATCATGTTATTTACAGGGAAATGAATGTAACTGGAAAACATTATGTTAAGTGAGATTCGTCAGTCACAAAAAGTAAAAAATCGTATGCTCTCCCTAATATGTGGAAGCTAGGGAGAAAATGGGACATAAGAGGGACTCCAGATGAAGAAGGCGAAACCTTACGTGAGCAAAGAATCTGACTTAACAGAAGGTGATGGGGGCACCTTAATGCACATGATGTACTTTCACAAATATGTATCAAAGTCAATTACTAAACTGAATTTGAGAAGGAGGGAGGGCAAGGGAGTGGGGTGGGAATTGAGGAAGGGTTAAATGAGAAATGTGTACACGTATGCCTTTATCAGCTTGTACCTGACAAAGATGTATGATTACAATGCACCAATTAAAAAAAAAACAGAAATTGTGCGCATTTCTGTACACTAGCAACAAACAATTGGTCGCTGGGAGGCAAAGGTCATTACCTTTTCTGAAAGAGGATGGAGAAAATCCTTGACACTCAGATAATGAGCCCTGTCCAAAGGAATACAAAAATTCTTCCTTTTTGTATAGCTAATACAAATACAAGCTGCTAAGAAGCCACAATGGGCCCTTGATTGTCCACGATAACTCTGAGGGCCACCTTTAAAAACAGGTCTCCTGGGGGTACTACACTCTGTTTATGGATTCTCCTGCCCAGGAGCACTTGCAGCTTCAGTGAAACAACTGCAAGTGTGCCCATGCCCCTGGCTGGTGTCCATGTGTTGGTTTCTATTATTAAGAAATAGTTCTGTCAATTCTTCATTTGTCATTTTCAGAAGCTCAAAGCATGATGGTGCCTAGCACCGACCACTCAGACCCATCTGCTTTGTTCTGCTGTGCTCATCATCCGAGCCCTAAGAGACGGCAGAATGTAATAATTCAACAGGTAGGAGCCAGGCTGCCTGAGTTTGAGAATTTGGACAGATTTCTTAGTATCTCAGAATCTCTGTTAGCTCACCCACCCTATACAATGGGGAAAACAGTATCTTCCTCACAGAGTTTATCTAATAAGTAAATACATTCTTATGTGTATTCCACATCTTGGGCAGGCTTAGCTCTGGGTCTTGCTGGGACCTCAGTGAAAGAAGGTGGATGATGCAGAGCAGAGACCTACAAACCCACTGTGAAGGAGGCAGATCCATTCCCAGTGTCCTGTGTCCAAGTTGTGGTAGGCTTGGGTGTGATGCAGATGACATTGACAACTATGTAAGGGCCAACAACAGGCTTCTTGCACCATGATTTGACTTTTCCAGGTCTCAGTTCCTCATTGTTAAAATCTAGATGAAGATCATATATTTATCATGGGATTGTAGAGAGCATTAAGGGAGATAATGTATTTAAGCAACCAGCACAGGATCTGGCTCAGGGAAGTGCCACATAAATGTTAAGTGTGAGTGGTTATCAGTGATCACATGTGATGTCATTTGGCTTGCTGTCACATCATGGCATATGACTTATGGCTGAAGGTGCTCTGCCAGCCCAAGGCCAGCAATTGGCCAGATCCAGGCAGAGTGGCAGGACCAATATAGTAAGCCGGACTTTGGGCAAATCTCCAGCACTATCAGGAAAACAAAGTGGAAATCAGGAAGCCAAGTTGAATATCTAAAATCTATTTGCAATGGCAAGTCCACCCAGGCATACCCAGGCTAAGCAGAGGCAGGAAGACAGATTCTATCCACTAAGGCGGAGGGTTGCCCTCTGTCCCCTGACTGCACTTCTTCAGGAGTGATTGCTCCAGAGCCAGATAAGGCCAAGCCTGAAGGAGCAGAGCATAAGCTGTGACCTGTCAGTTCACAGAACCTTTCCCGCAAGCAGATTTTGACAAAGGGAACAATAATTTGGACAAGAAGGCCTCAGAGGAAGAAATAAGTATGGAAAAAGAATGCTTGGGAAACCAGAGTCTACATTTTGGCAAGGGCCCAACCACAAGGCTGAATACCTAAAGCCTACAAGCTAAAAGAAACCCTAGCAATCAGGTTTACTGCCCTTCTTATATAGAGCCTCGGGCCTCCAGCCAAAGCCATGGGCAGATGTGTTTCAGAATTCAGAATTATTTTGTGTTTTAGAAAGATGTTAGGATGACTAAGACATAAATTGTATAACACCCCCAGCAGTTTCGGGAGGGGGAGTACCATACTCCAGCAGGCTAAAATTACTGCAATAAAATGTATAAATATTTACACAAAGTGGGATGCAGCCTGTCAAAAGCATGTCAGTTTAGGCCCAGTTTTGTCATCAAAAGAGTTTATACCATCTGAAAAAAAAAATTGGTGCTGTTCACAGCTGTGTTAGGCAGCTTTTCATCACTATGACCAAAATACCTGACATAATTTAAAGGAGGAAGGCTTTATTTTGGCTCATGGTTTCAGAAGTTTCAGTCCATGGTGGGCTGACTCCAGCACTTTGGACCTGAGGTGAGACAGAACATCATGGTTAAAGGGGGTGATGGAGAAAGATGTTCAGCTCATGGCAGTCAGAAAGTAGAGAGCGAGAGAGGAAGAGACAGCCTCCTCCAAGGCACACTCCCAATCATCCATTTACTTCAACTAGGTCCCACCTCCCAGCATCCATTTAGCCACTAATATATTCATGCACTGAGAAGGTCAGAGCCCTCACAATCCGGTCACTTCCCCAAAGCTGTGCCTCTGGACACTGCTGCTCTGCCTAACACATGAGCTTTGGGGGACACTTCAGACCATAACAGGAGCTTTGGAGACTCTGAAATCGGGAGGGAGCAGTTGTTTACAGGATACAGATGAGATGCTAACCAGCCAAATGACTGGTCCAGAGCTATGCATACAGTTCAGTGGAAATTCAACCCCATTTGAGTGACCACATACTCGCCAAGCCTCTGCTATGCTCCAGGCACCATGCTAGCTGCTGAGGAGGGTACAGCGATTTAGTTTCCTGAGGCTACTGTAACAGAGTAGCACTAACTAGGTAGTTGAAAACAATAGCTATTTGTTATCTCACATATCCTGCAAACAAATAAAGTCCAAAATCCAGGTGTGGGCATAGCCATGCTCCTCTTAAAGGAAGAATCCTTCCTTGCATCTTCTAGCTTATGCTGTTGGTTTGCAGGTGTACTGCTCCAGTCTCACCTCTGTCACCACGTGGCCCTCTCCCTGTGTACTCTTCTCTCTTCTCACAAGAATACCTGACAGATTGGATCAAGGGCTCACCCTACTCTAGTATGACCCATCTCAAGTGACTACAATTGCAATGACTCTATTTCCCTATAAGGTCACATTCTGAGACCCTAGGAGTTGAGACTCCAATATAACTTTTGAGGAGACACATTTCAACCAATAAAACTGATAAACCAAAACGGTCATGGTGTCATGCCCTCTCAAGCTAATAGTGAGCTTGAGATAGTCAGGGCATAAATATGGAGAGAAGTTCCAAAAAAAGCAGTATTACCAGGACCATATGACAGGAGAATTTTACCCACTCAAAGTTTTCCCCGTAGCTGGGTGTGGTGGTGCATGCTTGTAAACCCAGTACTTGGGAGGCTGAGACAGGAGGATCGCAGGTTCTCAGCCAGCCTCAGCTACTTCATGAGGCTCTCCACAACTTAGTGAGACCCTATTTCAAAATAAAGAATAAAATAGGACTGGGGGTGTAGCTTAGAGGTAGAATGCCCTTGGGTTCAGTCCTCAGTAACACACACACACACACACATACACACACACACACACGTTTCCCTGTGAAAAAGAACATTTTAAGTAGAGATTAAAGGCTCAGCCAAATCCAACCAAGCAAAGGGAGAGAAGAGCACTAACGCCCTCACTCATATGGATGCCCAGGCCAGAGCACCTGGCCTCCTCAGCACTGGGCATACATGGAAGCTGGGCCCTGGAACCCAGGAGAGGCCTGGCAGTATCTCCCATGCTTCCAGTCATATCTAATCTCATGCCCAGCTGGCCCCCACTGGTCTGCAGGCCCCTCTCAGAAACAGCCAAAGGCACAAGATGCAAGGAGCATTATCAGTAGCCTGCAAGACCCATGACCCACAATTGCAGCTTCTATGCTGAAGAGAAATAGGGGACAGTCTCCATGCTCCATTTTTTGGCCTAAGTTGATTAAAATATTTTTTTTACCCAAAATCAGCAAAATTGCTTAATATGGCAGATAGTTTCTGCTAACCTCCTTCCTTGAGAATGTAAGATGTCCTTTTATCAGGGTAAGCAGAGAAGTCTGTTTTGTGAGTTTCTCGAAGCAAAGTTCAAGTGGCCTTAAAGCAGCCAAAATGCCTCTGCTTCAAAGTCCTAGTGGCTGAATTTCCAACAAAGGACAAGCAGGGCCCAGGGGAGTGAGGGTGTAAAACTGTGCTCTGACATTCTCAAACCTTGGGACAGCATTAACTACATAGGCAGACACTTTATGAGATGTATGTAGAGAAGCTGGTATTGGAGTGGTAGCTGGACTTTGTTTTATGCTAAAACATTTTAGTTTTTCACTGAAAGGTAGGGGGAAAAAAAACTTATTTTGGAACATAACAGCCTACATGCATGTGTAGGTGATGGTTAATCACAAAGCAGACTCAGATCCAGCACCCAAATCTTGATACGGCCCAGAAGCCCTCCCCATCACACCTCTTCTCTAGTTCTTACCTGCCAAGGGTAACCACCATCCTGACTTCTAACACCACACGGTGGTTTTGGCTTTTGAGCTTTTATAAATGAAATGCAACAGTATGAATTTTTGTGCTTGTGGCTTTGTTCACTCAACTTCGTGTCTGTGAGATTCATCCATGATGTTGCTTATCACTACAGTTTATTCTAATTACTTTGCATACTTTTGAATGAATATATCATAGTTTTTATTCATTCATCTGTTGATGAACATTAATGGTTTTCCTAGTTCCATCTATTCTGAATAATGCTGCTATAAATATTCTTACATATTGGTCTCTGGATGAAATCATGCTCATTAGAAAGGGATATAGCTTTGAATTATCTATTGTTGTATAAAAATTTTGCCCCCCAAACCCAGTATAGCTTATAATAACAATATACATTTATCCTCTCCCACAGTTTACCTGAGTAGGCATCTGGAAGCAGCTGGGAGAGGCAGTTTTAGCTCAGGGTTTTTCCTGAGACTTCAGTCATCTGAAGGCTAGCCCTGCTCTGGAGGTTGGGCTTTTGAGGTCGCTCATGCATGTGAGTGGCAAGCTGGTGCTGGCAATGGTCTGGTTACTGTGCAGGTGGACTTTCCTTAAGTCCACCTGTCTGAGAGTCCTCTCAACCTGGTGCCTGGCTTCCCACCACCACACATGAGCCATTAGAGCACCAGGTGGGAACTACATCCTTTGTGGTCTAACCTTAGACATCTCATAGCATCACCACAACATTTTAAAGCTTGGAATTAATCATGCCTAGAGTCTAAAATAAGGGACGGTTAAAAAAGAAATTTCACACAAGGATCTAAAAGAAATATATTCCACCCAGACTTCCCTCTTCTATGGATTTAAGTTTTTGTTAGTTATTATAGGAGAGTTTTCAAGTTATTTCCTGGAGATATAATGGCACAATAGGAAAGACAAAGGCTTTGGAGTCATATACCCAGGTTTGAAACATAGATTGATTACTTACCAATTGTAGGTCCTTGGGCAAGTCAGCCGCATGGATTCTCAGATTCCCTCAACTATAAAATGAGGAAAATCAATAGAGCCTATCTCTGTAGACAGTGTGTTTATGTGCTTTCTATGGTGGTAGATCCCTTATTTTCTCATTTATCAGGAATTTATTGACTACCTACACTGGCTATGTTGAAGGCATTATGAGGGACACCATGAGTTATACAAAGCTAACTCAGACACAGGCTGTACCTCAGGAAGTATGTAATCCATCAGGCCGTGATAGGCAGAACTGCAAGACAATTGAGAAAATATCCAGTGCCTGGTGTAGGTGTGAATGCAATCTTTAAAATATAGGACAAATCTAAAAATGTAGAAATTCAAGAAATATAGAGGGGTAAGGAAATGGGCAAAAGGTATTCCAACATCAGAACAAAGTTTGCATAAAGACAGCAAAAAGAACCATGGGCCTAAATGGAAATAACAAAGTAGTTCATTACAGGTACCATAAACCCGTGTACCCAAGAGGAGGGTGAGAGGGCCCTGGAAGGCAGTTATACATTAGAGTAGCAGGGAGACATGAGCGTATGCACTCAGTTTTACAGTCTGGTGAAAATCATTAAGGCCAAAGATTTTTAAACCGATTTCCTAGGCTGTCTATGAAAGCTAAGCAGGTCTTGCTACTGAAGGCCCACTGCTATGCTTTTGTTGGCTAACTCTCATTTGTAGAATATTTGTGCCTTGTAAACAGAACTTTCTAAAACTCATCATTAGAGAATGCTTCTGACTCAGGGCCTAAGCCACTGAGCTTTGTACTTATCATTCCCATTTTGGAGGCTGCATCAACAGGGAAATGCAGTGGGGTTGTTTTATAGGCCCTTCGCTCACTATAAATGTTCTTCTCAAGACTTGGCCATTTGGAACTGGCCAATTCATGCGCTCAGCTCATCTGCGTGTTTGACTTGTATGTCCAGATAATGAGCCGCTCACTCCACTTACTTTCCTTTAAGAAGACTGATCTATTTAGCAGCTTCCATTTCTGTTATATTATCCAGTCCCAGGCAGCGATGATATTTATACATAAGACAGAGACATTTCTGTGCTGTGAAGGAGGTTTGAGCCAATGACCTTTCACTTTGAAGCCAAAGAATAACAAGCACAAATTTTTCAGTATCACGAAGAATGGAGGCTGGAGAAATTAGCAGAAAGGCTTCTTCTAGACTCACTATCCCATATTTAATGCCCAAACCTATTATGTACAGAACCAGTTTCTAGCAATACCACCCTTCTATCAATGGAAGCTTGTATGTTTCATAAAAACAGACATGATTGTGACCTTGACTGATTTTTGTGGGTAGACTTTGTTCCATTTTATCACTTTTTCCTTTCTTCTAAATGGGTTCTAGAACATGAAGAGGTAAGGTGAGTTCTTGGCTTAGAATAGAATTCCTAACCTTGTGCTAGAACTTCCCAGATTCCAAGTTAGGAGTTTGACTCCATTGGCAATGCTTGAGTTCGTGGGAAATGTTCTCTGCGTGAGGACTAAGGCAGTCTTCTTCCTCTCTGATTTCTTTTCAGGTGGGAAATTGGCAAATGGAGTCCATGTAGTCTTACCTGTGGTGTTGGCCTGCAGACCAGAGATGTCTTTTGCTCCCACCTACTTTCCAGAGAGATGAATGAAATGGTAATCCTGGCTGATGAGCTGTGTCACCACCCCAAGCCCAGCACAGTGCAAGCTTGCAACCGCTTCAATTGCCCCCCAGCCTGGTACCCTGCACAGTGGCAGCCGGTGAGTTCTGAGGTTACTCAGTATTGGAGTTTTTTGTTTTTTTTAATTGGTGCATTGTAATAATCCATCATGATGAAGTTCAGATTGATAGAGACATACATGCACACAGTACTCAGAGTTTTTGTTTGCAGTGGGAATTCAGGACTTTTTCAGAGTAGTTTCGCCTCATTAAAGGAAGGTTCAAAATTCACTCATCCCTCCCTTCTTTATAATACCCAAATTTACTCAAGTCTAGATTTTTCAACTATAAATACCTTATTTTTTCTACTGTAGTACAGCCCAATAATCTCCCAAAGCAACAAAACCACATCTGTTAACTCAAATGGTTTTATGACAAAGTTGTCACCAAGCTAAGGAAAACTTTCTAAGATAGGATGGTGTGTTTTGATAAAGTAAATTTGTTCTGAATTCATGCTCTTTCTACTTTTTGCTACTTAAAATTCTGAGAAATAAGAGTACTGAGTAATGGTTTTTTTTAACATCATTACTTAGCAAAATAAGTTAGAAATCCTGAGTCAACTTCAGGTTTTATTTTCCTGACCCTATGAATTCCAAAAGTCTGTAAACTATTGCTTTAAAAGCCTGGGTTGGCAAACTACAGCCACAAGCCAAAGCCTAGCTCACAGTCTTTTTTATAAATAAAGTTTTATTCAAGCACAGCCACATCCATTCTCTTACATATTATTTGTGGCTACTTTTGCACTATAAGAGCAAAAGACACCAAATGGTTCACAAGCCCTAAAATATTTACTCTCCATCCCTTTACAAAAAGCTTGTTGATCCTGTATCAAAATATACATGATAACAATGAAAATGCAACTATTCTATGTAATATCTAAAATTAGTGTATTTCGTAAACTTAAGTTAAACTACCTTTTTACATGCCTTTAAATAACTCAGAATTTAACCTGGGCCTGGTGGTGCATGCCTACAATCCCAGTACCTGGGAGGCTGAAATAGAAGAATCACAGGTTAGAAGCCAGCCTCAGCAACTTAAGGAGACCCTGTTTCCAAATAAAATAGGGCTAGGGGTGAATGAAGCTCAGAGGTAGAATCCCCTTGGGTTCAATCTGTGGTTCCAAAAAAAAATCTAAAAATATACTGAACTACTTTATCTAAGATAATATACTACTTTGTTGCTTTTATTTAGACCCTGGGGTTTTCTTGCTTTGTCTAGATCATTTGTATAAGGTCTTCTTTTGTAATTTGCTCGTCATTAGCACATCAAACTTAGCTTGAAACTGACAACAAAAGTCACAAAAAGGAAGCTTGAAAGGTAGAAGGGACAAACATCCCTGTTTCGGAGAGTTTTAACTTTCAAAAGCATCCTAGTTTGGATGATAAATTATATCGTCACTCACCTGAGCAGAAGCAAGGATGCAGCTCACATACCCATGCCTTGGTGCTGGCAGAGGGGCAGCCACTTCCAGGAAGCCAAATGTCCTCCATCCTTTTTCTCTCTCCTTCCCTCCCTCCTTCCTTCTCCATGTCCAATGTGGGGGCTGTGGTTTAGTAAAGCCCTCAAAGAGTCAAATAATAACAAGTAAGTGAAATGCTAGAGTACAGTCAGCCCTCCATATCTGGAGTTTCCACATCTGTAGCTTTAACCAACCACAGATCATGTACTATGTAATTAGGCCTGCAGTGGTTGCATCTGTACTGAATATGTACAATTTTGTTTTGTTTTATGTTATACTGCATTGTTTAGGGAATAATTACAACTATTTACATAAAATTTGCATTGTACTAGGTATTATTAGTAATCTAGAAATTATTTAAAGTGTATTGGAGAATGTGCATAGGTTCTTTCAAATACTGTTCCACTTCATGTACATCATTTTATGGTGTAGAGTCCTGGAACCGAATCTGACAAGGGTCCTGGGACTAATTCCTTAAACATGCTGAGGGACAATTGTATAAAGCAGTTAGAAACAGACAGGGATTACATATTTTCTTTTGGAGCTTAAATTTATTCTAAGTTCATCAATTCTACTCTAATGAGTGATAGTTTGCGAAAGTC
This sequence comes from Graphiurus murinus, assembly GCA_004027655.1. Classification (NCBI taxonomy): domain Eukaryota; kingdom Metazoa; phylum Chordata; class Mammalia; order Rodentia; family Gliridae; genus Graphiurus; species Graphiurus murinus. The sequence goes on along the minus strand of PVLC010006961.1, from coordinate 16,908 downwards.
AAAGAATGTGGTATATTTAAACACCATCATTTTACTATGAAATGGATATTATCCCAGATCTCACTGAAGTTAATTATTGCAACAATCCAGCAAAATAATAGGTTTTATTATTCTCACTTTAGGTTTGAGGAAACTAGGGTTCATACCGCTAACAAATTTAGGGGTGTCCACCAATCCAGTTTTATATGGCCCTTTCCACTGTCCCAAAGCCCATTGTTGTATGGCTGAAAAGAACTTTGTGGATGGATCATCTATGAGCACACTATTTTATAGATGATGTAACTAAGGCCTAGATGTAGTCTTGTTCAAGATTATGCAACCTGGACCAGAATCCTGGTCTCCTAATTTCTAATGCATTTATACTAACTTGCTTCTAACTAGAGTAAATTGATAACCTTAACCTTAAACTATGCCTCTAACCAATGCCAATTATAAGAAAGAAAATGAATTAGTTCAAATCACCTTCCACTGTGGGAACTATTAAGTCTCTGTACTATTAGTAGTTTGTGCTGTCATGAGGTACAGAGTAGATTGTAGATAAAATATTTATATGACAATATGAATGAGTAGATCAAGTGTATTTCATGGGCCCTGATTTTCTGGCATTAGGTCTTATTGATATTTTTATGGTTATAGGTTATGGTGCTGTCTTAGCAGTGAAATTCATTGAAATATCAACCTCACTCACTATACATGGTGCTGAATAATAATCTTGGCCTGAAGTGCTTTTTTTATTTTTAGAGTATGTACATGTTAATTTTTGTAGCCAGTTGCTACCACCACCACCACCATCCCCATGCACAGTGCCCTTTTACAAACAGCAGATTCCCAGAGTCACTTATTCTTCCATTTCCATCCACTGTAGCCTGTGAAGACTTGAATTTTTTTTTTTCTATTTCCTTGCACTAGGGAGAAGCCTTTGGGGATGAAAGAGGCTTAGGTCCATTTTTCAGATAAGAAAATTAATCTTTGAAGTTCATCCAAAGAGTCAGTGACTATACTTTCACAGGACCTTTAACAAGTATCTTCTTTCATACCAAATGCATAATAATTATGAAAAACATTCAAACATAACAAAAAAAAAAAACATAAAGAACACAGAAAGTGAAAGCCTCCCTGGATTTGTACCAGAGAAAGTCCCTGTTAATGGTATGGAGAGTCTGTTTTAAGAATCCTTGATTACTTTTAGGGATCTCTAAACCTGGAGGAAATAATGCTATTCTTCATACATTATTTCCTAGAGTCCTACCTCTTTAGTTAAGCTATGTTAGGCAAAATCAGCTATTACTGGCCACTAGTTAAAAGAAAGGAAGTCATCTATGCCATATGTGGAATAAGTCCAGCTGTGGTCTAGGATACCAGCTGTTGACAAGCCATTTGCCTGCTTAGCCTCTGGTTCTTCAGCAGTCTTTGGTGGCACAAGGGAACCTAGTGTGCACTCAGTGCTCTTTCCCATTTAGCTGGATGGATCTACCAGAGAATCATGCTGAAGGCTCTAATCTTTCAACACCCATCCTACAGCCTTTTTTCATAAGAAAGAAAATGAGATGAGGGAGCAAACCCTTCATATACCAAAAGGACAAACACTCTGATAGATACTCGCCTATTTGAGGGAGACCTCTTCCTTCCTGCTATTTGAACACAGGGTCACCACAGGTCCCCTGTGCATGCTTCTTTTCTTGGAAAAAAAAAAAAGAAGCATAAATTACAGGAATTGTCATCTGCTAGATAGGAACACAGCCTCCTTTGTTCTTTGTAGAACATTTGCCTGACAAATGAAAAAATGCCAATATTTATACATTCTGCAGGTCTGCAGGAGTCCAAGTATTTTTGTTAAAATCTTGTTTTAGAAACAATTAAGAAAAAATAAAGCATAATCTAATTCTACTTTGGTTGTTAGAGAGCCATCTTTATAATACATCTCACACAAGATCATATCACACCGGGGAGTTATTGCACCATGATTGAGATTCATTGCTATACATACCACACATCAGTCCAATGCACTTTGATCATGACTGTCTTCTGCTAGGATGTTTTCAAGGACTCTCATAGCCATACAAGAAAGCCAGTTTGTGACGCCTTCCATCCTCACTACTCTGTACATCTGCCCTTGACCTTTGCCCAGGCAAGGCTCCCAGCTGTGTTCCTCTGCCCACCTGCACTTTCTCTCCCCTCTGTCTTTCAAAGCTGACCAGGAACCCTCTCTCTTCTGCTGAGACTCCTCTACTCTACCGTCACACTGAAGCCACAGGTGTTCAGGGTCAGGCCTGCTCACTGGACAACCACATCCATACCTTACCTGGACAGGCACTTTCTTGTGACTTCTGAATTAGAAGATCAGTGAAGGCAGAGACCCAGCCTCAGTGGGCCCCCATGACACCCAGTGCAGGCAGGTAAAGCATGGAGGATGCTGTAGAAAAGGCACGTGCCCAGCAAGTGGGTCAGGCTCATGCACTGAGCACATGCTACATCGCAGGAAGGTGCTGCTGTCTTATTTATTATTTTTATACTTTTATTGGTGCATTACAGTCTCACATCACAATGCAGTTCACAGTGGCGTACGTACACACAGCACTGGCACGTACCATACATCATGCACGGCTCTAGGCATGTGACACCCTTAGCTCCCTGAGCCTGTGAGATGCTTACTGTCCTCTCCCCACATGACAGGTGAGGAGCCTGAAGCACTGCAGGTCAGTATGAATCCCAGCCTCACAGCACAGAACCCATTCTGCTGCCCCGGCATGTTCAGTTTCCATCCTCACAGCAGCCCTGTGAGGGTGCGGGGCACAGGGAAGTTGTACTTGTCCCAACTCAGATGCTGGTACATGCAAAGGGGCCTGAATGCTTCACACCTGTACTCTTGTCCACACGGCAAGGCAGCTTCCCCAAAACGTCTTTATTACTTGCTCTGAAGTATTAAAATGTGAGGAAATCTGAAGACAGCCTGACAATTGGCAGTTTACATAAAACTCAGGATTTGTTACCTCTCTCCAGGGCAGTTAGTCTGTGTATTAGTTTCTATGGCTGTTATAACAAAGTGCCACAAATGTACTGGCTTAAATCAACAGGAATTTACTATATTATAGTTCTGGAGGTCAGAGACCAGAAGTCAGTTTCACTGGGCTAAAGTCAAGAGGTCAGCAGGCTATGAGGGAGGCCCTGTGACCTTGCCTTTTCCTGCTTCTAGAGGCCACTTGCTTCTTGGCTCATAGTCCCTCCCTCCATAGCGGGTGTGTCTGTCCTCATATCCTCTCTCTGACTCTGACCCTCCTGCTCTACTCTTAGAAGGATCGCTGTGACTACCTGGACAATCCAGGATAGTCTCCCCTCTCAAGACCCTTAACTGCATGCACAAAGTTCCCCTTTATTGTGTCAGGTACCATGTTCACAGGTTCCAGAATGCAAGCGGTTGATTCCTTTGGGATCATTCACCCTACTACAATTTGCTCTAATGTGGGTACAAAGCTCTTAGTCTCTACGAGAAGAAGGTCTTTGGAACTGAAAACCTGCCTTCTGCTAACCCCCTCCACCCTCACACACACACTGCCTATGGCATTGTGTGCATCAATATTCTTTCATTTGTTTTTATTCTAACAATTAACTTTAAAAGGGGAATGTGAAAAACAAAGAAAGATGCAGAAGGGTTCAACTGAGATGAATTAGCCCACTCTGAAGCTTGATTTATATTTCCCTATACTGCGTATATTTTATGTTCAGGATTGTAATCTCCCAACTGTCCATGCAGATTGCACACATCTGTGCTGAGACAGAAGCCATCACCATGACCCGTACCCTCCCAGCTAAAAACTGTGATTAGGTCGCCTTTCCCCATAAACCTTTTTTCATCAGGGTCACATGCAAACCACATACAGTTTAGCTGTGTAAGAAGGTGTACGAGAAAGGCGTCTCTGCTGGAGAACTAAGGAAAATTGGAACTTGAATGACAACTAGAAATGCTTGAGAAATAAAAATTTTCATTTTCTAGATTTAAACAGAGAAAAGTGAGGGAAAGAATGACTTTTGGTATGGATTAAAGAGCTGAATTCTGTCAGAAAAAGACAAAACAGTAATCAGTTCTGTTATATCACAAAATATAACTACAATATAAATCTACAGAAGTTTGAAGCCATATTTATTTAAAATGTTGTATCCCAGGGAGAGAAAAAACTACTGAATGTTTGTGCACCCCCCTGTGTACCTGCAGTTTCTCTCCCCTCTGCCTCTCAAAGCTGGCCAAGAACCCTCCCTCCTCTGCCAGGATTCATTTTCACTAGTGTATTTCATAAGAAAATAGATACCTGATTCTGTCTTGAGAAGCAACAATAAATGTAGCAAAACAGATCAAAAGTAAAATTTCACATGCAAATTGGTTTTTAAAAAATATTTATTAACAGAAAGATCTTTGGCATAATTGCTCTGAATTTTAGCAGGTCTGTACTTCACATCATAACAGGAGTATTGACCAGAAAGGTTCACTGTACACCCTTATACTTCTAGGGTTAAGAAAGTTTAATTAATAGTAGATGTACAAGGTAATTCTAATCCACAAACAGGTTGGAGTAAACGTTCTATCCTCGTTTTAATAACTGTGGTTAGTAAGCAAGATTACAGTCCTCATTTTTATTTTTCTAAGCCCTAATTTGGTTTGGCTCTGTTATGACCTCTGCTATATACCAAGCGCTACCTCCACCTGCCTTTGGGGCTCTCCACCTCATATATAGCTAAGTTGCCTCTGTCTTCAAACACCTAATACCAACCTGTATACACATCTGCCCGCACCTCCCAGCAAGCCCGCTCTTCTGTCATTGATCTTTATGGTGTACTGTCACCGCTGTCTCTCCTTTCCCTGCCTGGAAGCTGGAGCCATTTTTTGGCCTTGTGTGTTTTTCACACCCAGTCAATGTCTTGTTGATTCTGCCGCCTCCTCCTCCCTAGTACTCTCTTCTTTTCTAATCCTTTCTAATCCTGCAGCCTTGGCGCAAGTTCTCACATTCAACTAACCAAACCATGCACACAGCCTTGGGCTTCGTCTCCCTGTATTGCCTTGTATAACACTCATTTGGTGTTTCCTGCCTTAGTAAGAGTGTTTCCTTCTGACAGGCCCTCTCATGAGCCTTTAACATACTAACACATACTCAGAACCCTCCAAAAGGGTATGATATACAGTGTTACACAGACTTGTCTGACTGGGGAGCCTCCTCCCCATGGCATACCTATTAATACGTGGGCAGTATTTTTTGAAACTCACTGGCCTGTACTGCCTGAGTCATTTTCTACAAATCGGATCACCTTATCCCCTACTTTATACCCCTTGTTGACACCTATGTTTTTAAGATTGTGTTCAAAGGCCTTTCACCATCTGTCTCTCATCTTATGTCTCAATCTTGTTTCCCAGCTACCCTACCTCATAAACCTTGTCCCCCTTTCTCAGGACTGCTGAGTTAGGTGGACATGCATGGTCCTTCACACCTTGGGTTATGCACACACACAGTCAGACACCGCCCCCACTCCCGTGTCCCTGGCCAGCCACTCACATCACCTCTGCAGAGCTGCCCCCAATTTCCATAAAGACTTAGTAGCACTCTCTGCTATTCTTTCCTTGGTAAAGGTGGTCACATTTTGCAGTAAGTTTTTCTCTTTCACTAGACTGACAACACCTAAGGCTTAGTAGCCACATTTTTTTTCCACCTTAAATTCATAGTACCTAATACAGTGCCTGGCACTCAGCAGCCCCTCAATAAATGTTTGCTGAAAGAATGAGTGAGTGAAGGAATGAGTGAAATGAGTTAGAAGCTGTAAGTAGAACACACTATGTTAAACCCGGAAGGTTGACCTTAGAAACAGAAAATAAAGCATCATTTTATGTTGGGTTCAATAATGTGATTTAAGGTACCAAGGAAATGAACTCAACTTCCAGTAAATTAAACTACCAAGATGAAACAAAAATATCAATACAGGCAGAATTTATTAACATGCTGATTTGGGGAAAATCTTTAAAAATATAGGTCACTTGAGTCATTGTATTTCTGTATAGAAAAGTTAAGTGTTTTTCTTATTGCATATTTCTTGCTTTTCTTATAAAAAAATGAACCCATGACCTTATATCATGAAACACATATGGCAACTAGTATATGTAATATAAATATTATTTTTGTTATTTATCTTTATTGCATATATTTAATAATAATTTCCTTTACCAGAGATTTACCTTTTCATACCACAATATTATTTAAATGATGATTTATAAAGGCAAACATTTTTCCTCTAATTTTGTTAAATTTCTCTTGCCATTGCTACTTTTAAACATTTTCCTCTTTGCATCTTGCCTCTCTCTTAAGAACCGTCAGCCTCTCCAGGTAAACCTCAGTATGTTTACAAAGTCATTACAAAATTTGGGGCCTTTTCTAATTTGAAATTTTATCTTCCAACAATCTTTAAAATTTTCAAACACATGTTTTCATGTACGTAAACACACTGGAGAGTATTTTTAACCAGAGACTAATTTTTGGGAGCAAGATCCTTGGCAATACTCACGCAGCTAGAGGTTGTTTCTTGTACCAGAGTTTAAGAACGTGGAGCAGAGCACACCCCGTCACTGGATGGAACCCACGCTGACTCCCAAGAAGCAGCTTCCAACCAATGATAAAGCAGCCTCATAAAAGACATACAATCAGCCCCGTCACCTGGATGTTTGTTTTACATCTTTGAAACATCTGGGGTTGGGGCTCCTGGGTTCATCCGATCATCAATTCAGCAAACATTTATGAAGTGTATGTTCTTTGCCAGATGCTGCACTGGGCACTGGGGAGTATGAAGATGAATAAATTCCCTTTCCTCAAAAGACTCCTAATCCTGTGTGCACATAGGAAGGCAGAGGAAAATAGCAGACACACAATCAAGGGGCCCTTACATAAGAGCTAGGGTTCCTTTCTGGTCAGGGGTCAGGGTCAGGGTCAGGTGAATGAGAGTCTTTGCAGGAGATGGGGGCTTACAGGAGGCGAAACTGAGAGGTGGTCTGTGAACTAGGCCTTCAAAGATGTGTTGGAAGTCTCAGGATGAGCAAAGTGCTGAAGGGCATTGCTCACAGACTGAACAGCATGGCCAAAGGCCTGAACAGAGAGAGTGTCTGCCCAGAGAAGGGCAAATTATCATTGTAGCCAAAGCACTGGAACATGGCAGAATCTCAAGGAATGTACCAGAAAGCTCCCTGCAGGTTCGAGTGTGAATGTCCTGAAGAACATTCTCAGGAGTCTGGACTTAAGCTCTGTGTGCAAACTTCAAAACAAGATGATCTTTAAATTTTCCCTCAGCCAAGTATGGTGGCACATCAGAATCAGCCTCAGCAACTTAGCTAGATTCTCAGCAACCTAGCAAGACAGTGTTTAAAAAATCAAAAAACAAAAAATAGCTAGGGGTTTATCTTGGAGGTAGAATGCCTCTGGGTTCAATCCCCAGTGCCCCCCATCGAAATCCCTTGCAACTGTTTTCAATGTTGTTACAGACTTCTGTGTAGGGTTGAGAAGAATTATCTGAGGTCTGTCCCTTAAATCAGGCCCCAGCTGCAAATTGACAACACAGCTGTGTTATTTTAAGTGAGTGGTCACTCTACAGTACAATTTTATTACATCTCCCCCCTTGAAATAAGACGAATTATTTTCAACATCTACCTCCTCAGTTTGAGAGAGAGAAAAAAATAACCTACATTTTTCCTTTTTGTCAAATTTACTAAAATGCCAACTGAAGGGCTTGAAACTATTTAATTCAGCTACTCGCTTATTTTTGAAGCATTATTCAAGCTAAACAGAAGCCCATGTGCCTCATAAAATACTTAGAAAAAGAAAATTTCAACCATCAAACATTGACGTGATCTGTACTCCTACAAATCCAACATCAACAATGAACTATCTAAGATTTCAGACACCAGGTAACGAACTTTGAGAGCATGATCTTTATTCCTGATGAATTAAGTAGAACCCATGGAGAATTTGTGAACTATAACCAAGAAAAATGGTTTGATGTCATTTTGCGGTTGAAGGATAATCGTTTTATGAACCAGCCATTACTTCTCTCATAGAAAAACACATCGCATTTTCAACAGTGTAAACATTTATGAATCATATCAAAACATCGCATATCTCCATAATACATTATAAAATGTCACTTTACCATTCAGCTCACACCCTGACCCTTTCTCTATGGGGAAAGAAACAAATAATTAATTTTTGTAAAATGAAAAGAAAGGTGAGAAAGGAAGAAAAGGAATGATTTAGGAATCTTAAATTCTGTTATTAAAAATGTAACAATATCATACTGGGAAAAATTTTGAATGAATATTTCAAATGGTTAGTATGAGCAACAAGAGAAGCAGAATTCCTTCCTTCATAAACTTGCTGGGGTAATGGGTGATAGTTTCTGGAAGAATGAGATCTAAAATAAAACAAGGTGGTAGGATAGAGTCTGGTTTGACTACTCTAGTTAGAAGGACTAGGGATGACTTCTTCATGCAGGTGAAAATAGAATTAAACAGGAATAGTTAGAATGACTTAGCCACATGCAGGTCAAAGAAAAGAATAGCCCAGGTAGAAAGAACAAATGCAAAGCCCTGTGGGAGAAACAAGCAAGGCATATCTGAGCAACAAATGAACAAAAACAAGTGCAGCAGAAATGGGCAGTGATGGACAAAGTTATAAGTAATGAGATCACAGAAGAGTACAAGACTGCTCTTGTTCAATACTATAGCATCACCTAGATAGAAACATGCTTATCCCTTAATTGGTATTAAATACACTTACATGGAATGAGTGAATGACATTGGAAGGGCTTGAATTACATTCATCAGAGTATGAACCAAAACATGTAGGACTTTACAGGGCAAAATTAGAAGAGTTTGGATTTTTTTGTTTTTGGTGCATTGTATTCATATATCATGATAAACTTCAGAGTGATAGAGGCATACATGCACACAGCACTTGGTGAGCCCTCCCTCAGTTCCTGTTCCCTTCTGTCCCCCTCCCCAGCCCCTCATACATATGGTTGTGATCAGCATTGATAAATTTGTGTATGTACATCATGTCCATTGAAGTATTTCCCTCTTCAAATCTTCCTCCCCTCTCTCAGGTCCCTTCTCTCACTCCACTAAGGTTTCTACTCCTTTGTATGGAGTGCCTCCTGTGTCCCAGTTTCTCCCTAGCTTCCACATATGAGGGAAAATATTGGACCTTTCACTTTTTGTGGCTGACTAATCTCTCTTAGCATAAAATTCTCCAGTTCCATCTATTTTCCTGCAAATAACATGATTTTGTTCTTTATGGCTGAGTAGAATTCTATTGTGTGTATATCCCATAATGTTGTAATCCATTCAGCTATTGATGAACACATAAGTGGTTCTATAGTTTGGCAACTATGAATTGTGCTGCTATAAACATAGATATGCATGCATTACTATAATAGTCTGGTTTCAATTTTTATAGGTTGAGACCCAGGAATGGTATAGCTAAGTAATACGGTCACTTCATTCCCATTCTTCTGAGGACCCTCCACACTGTATTCCAAAGAGGTTCCACTAATTTGCAATCCTACTAACAATATATCAAAGTTCCTACTTCTCCACATCTTTGCCAGCATTTACTATTATTTGTGTTTTTAATGTATTGCCATTCTAATTAGAATTAAGCGAAATCTCAAGTAGTTTTTGTTTGCATCTCTCTGATTGCTAATAATGTTGAGCATTTTTTCATATATTTATTGGCCATTTGTATTTCTTCTTTTGTGAAGTGTCTATTTAGTTCACTTGCTCATTTTTTATTGGGTTTTTTGTTTTTTTTTGGGGGGGGGTTGGTGAAAAGGTCTTGAGTTCTTTGTATATTCTAGATATTAGTCCTCTGTTGGAGGAGTGTGTGGAAAGATCTTCTCCCATTCTATCAGCTCTCTCTTAAGGTTCTGGTAGTTTCCTTTACTGAACAGAAGCTCTTCAGTTTAAGGCAATCCCATTTATTAATTGCATTGAAGGTTTTAAGCATGGGAATTATATGATCTGATTTTCACTTTAATTGAAGCATTATTCTTTTTTGTTCCCAAAATGTTGATAGCAACAAATAAGATTCCACTAGATACAGCCCCAAAATAAGTCAATAGCAAGACTCATTGTATGCTTTTATGCATGAATTAAGTTTATTCTATTTTGAAAGAATTTTAGAAAGAAAATGAAAAACTTGCTGTGAATCACTTTCTAGCCTACTATGTATGCTGAACTGCATGTCTAACAAAGTACCTCAGCTTATTATTAGGAACTTTACCAATTCATCTCTTGACTGAGTCTATATGATCCTATTTATCATCATAGAATCCAAAATGCAATTATAAGACCTGCAAATTGATGAAAGTACCAGGGGCTGATTAAAAGCAACTGCAAATAAAATAAAATAAAATAAAATAAAATAAAATAAAATAAAATAAACAGAGAACAATGATTACAAAAGGAAAGAGAAAAGTAAAACAACACACAAAAAGTTCTTAGTCAAAATTCTAAAATGTGAATAACTAGAATATTAGAAAAAGAAAAATCTTAATTGGAATATTAATCAATATTAATTTAGATGAGGAAATATGGCTCACTAAATAACTAAATGTTAAAGTGAAAACAGAAATGAACTAAGACAGTTAACATGATCCATAATCACATTAGAAATCCAGAAATTAAAGGAGGGAGAGAGAGTGTGTCACAATTTTAGACTTTTAGAATATGATAGAATATATATAAGAAGTAGTTGAAAAAAGCTACTTGGCCAATTATTACCTTCCTTTATTTTGTGCTGCTATAATAGAACTCCACAGACTGGATATTTTATAAAGAAACAAAATTCATTTCTCATAGCTCTGGAGGCTGGGAAGCCAAGATCAGGATGCCTGCATATCTTATATCCCGCGAGGGCCCTCTTCAGAGCTCGTGGATAGCACCGTCTAGCTGGGACCTCACATGGTGGAAGGGATAAGACAGTTTCTGGGGCTTCTTTTATAAGAGTGCTAATCCCATTTATGAAGGCTTCATCCTCATGATCTCCCCAAAGCTTTTCTCACACCACACACACACACACACACACACACACACACACACACACACACACACACCCAGCATCATCATCATCTCGGGAGTTAAGATTTCAATATGTGAATGGGGAAGAGAGTCACACACACTCAGACCACAGCACCAGGAACTGATTAGAAAGATTTGCAGGGTGATGGTATCCTGATTTATTATTATTTTGAAACTATAGTTTCTTTGTTTTATAGGTAAATCTGATAGCATTTGCTCATGAATTTGGTGTTAGGGAAGGGGTGGTGAGGAAAAGGGAAACTCAAGAGTTCTGCCCAAGTTTGTACCTTGAATGTGGCACCATTCAATGACTGGGGAATACTGAGAGAGGAATAATTTGAGGTGAGGTTGGAGGAGCGGTATTGCGCTCCATTTTGAGCTTTAAAAAATTACGTTAAGTTTGTGGGGAAATTTTAGTAATTCACAGAATGGAAAGTATTGTGGAGAACATAGTCCCTCAGTTTTGGCAAATCCTTGAGAGTCAGTAATGCACATGGGCTAGTTGTCTAGTTATAAAAGAATTCTGAAGACAGACTGAACAATAAAATGTTCTAACTAATCTGATTATAGCATAACTGGCTGGTTAAAAAGGAGAATATGACAGAAATAAGAGAAGATTGAACCTAAGAAATCATTGCAAAAGACTATAAAACTAAATTTGAAACCTTAGTGATCCATAGAAACACAAAGGATTGTTCTCAGTAAATAAAATGCTTAGCCACTAATTTAAATTTCTCCAAGTACCAACTTCAATTCAATGCCACAAATATTTGTTGAAACCTACATTTACAGAATGCACTGTTCTAGGCAGGGTGTGTATCAAATGATTTAAAGTAAAATTCTTTAATACTTTATTGAATTGCATCTACATATAAACTAAAATTTAAAAATTTGCTTCTCTAATAAATAAAAATTCCAGGGAGTCACTGAAATGAGCTACAAAGAAGCCAAAGATCCAAGCCCATTTTTTTTTTCCCTTAATACCCAAAGAAATGAGAAAATCCCTTGGAAGGAACTGTTTGGCTCTTTGATGGGTAACAAGTCCTCTGCAGGCTGCCACATGAAGTCTGCCTTCAATGCATTGCTTAGGATTTGTATTCAAATGTAGGCTTCAACTCAGAAATCAAAGGGTCATCAACAAGTTTCCAGGGTCACCAGAGTGTAGGTGAACTATTTTAGAATGCTAGTCCAACCTGGATCCTGTGCTAACAGTCAACGATGTTCCTAAGGGTGGAGGCTAACCCTTGAATTGCAAAGCACTCCTTCCTCCAGAGCTGTGACAGGGTGAGACCAGGCTTTCAGCAGGCATGGGACCCTTGGCATGAAGCAATAGTCAGAGTGTCTTCCATTGGTCCTGCAAGCAGAAGGAGCTGTTTCATCCACAGGGGAGAGAAGCTAAGTTTGAGTTTGTTCTCCAGGTATGTACAGGGCACAGTGTATAGTAGAAGCTTAGTGGGTGTCACATAGAATGAGAATAAACCAGTTCTAGCTCCTTTCTGGCCTTAATTGGTTACCTGTCTCTCTGAGCCTTAGCATCTTTAACTATAGTGTGGGAATAAGATCTACTTCATAGGGTGGCTTCATCTTTTTTGTATGCCTTCAATGGTAAGAAGTTGATCCTAGCCGTGAGAAAAAAATATTTTTCTCTGTGGAATTCAATAAGGTTGTTTATTTTGGATAACTTAAATTTTACATGCAAAAAAAAGTTTATTCGCCATCTGTCTGGATTATTTGAAAGGCTCTAGGATTAAAAGGCTAACTAGACAAAGTTGATAACTTTTCTAATGTCATTTGTTGATGGCTTTTCTGATGTCATGATCCACTAGCTCTGTGACCTCAAGCCATTTACAACTGCAAACCAATGGCAATTTTGCTTGGGTGGAGTCCAAACAATTGCTGGTCTTAATGGAGGCCTCTCTGGGTCCCACATTTTCCTTCTCCTATTTAATTTATTCCCATTGGGAATCATGGAGGGGCATTAATTTGGAGAGATGGTTCTCATCTCTGGCTACATGATAATTATCTGGGGGTGGGGAGAATGACCTAGGAACTCCTTTATTTAAAAAAAAAAAAAAAAAGATACTTGGGATCCACCTTCCACAATTTCTGATTTGATAGATCTGGTGTGGGGTCTGGACATCATCCAAGGTTGAAACCACTGAGTGACCTTGACAATGGGCAAAAGTCCGCATTGCAATTCTAAGTCTAAGTGACCAGGCAATGACCACCATCCTGAGAGGTCTCAGGGAGCCAGAATGTCTCCTGCAGCGCACACTCTCAGACTTTTTAAACCCAGGCCTCATTTCTCAGCAAGCCCATGGACACCAAGTGAAAGACAGGAGACTGTTCCAGAAGGAAACAAAGCGCCCTCCCACCAAAAAAAAAAAAAGTTTATAGTAAACTAGCCTCAGAACAGTAGCTATAGGTTGATCTATTAGCTAGGGTTATATCTGTCTGAAAATGATAGAAAACGAACTCAAAATAACAATGGTTTCAATAAGGTAGGAAAATCTTACTTTCTCATAAACACAGGAAGCCCAGGGCTTGGCATGGCAGCTTTACTATCAGGTGGTCAGGCTTCTTCTATCTTCACTGTCACAGCCTAAGATGGAAGCTACAATCTCAGACCTGGAGTGTCCATTACAACCTGTAGGAGAGTCAGGGAAAGGATGCCCCAGGCCCCTGCGGGCACTTCCCTGAAACTGCACTCAGTCCTCGAATTCTTGTCCTGTCAGCCCATGTTTAGTCAAATGGCCGTGCCTGATTTGGGGGAGGTTGCCTGGGCTGAAAGGTCACATGCCCAGCTAAAAACTGGGGCTCTTCTGCTCTTGAAAGAGAGGGGACAGACACTTGGAAACAGCTCTGACAGGCTATGCCTTGGGGGGCCTGGCTCCCCCTCATACAGCTGGATTATCACTATTAAGTTACATGTAAACAATGTGTTTTATTGGGGTCCCTCTGAAAACCACTGACACGAGGCTATTTTTCTTGCATCCCAGATTTCAGCAGCTCTGGCTCCCACTGCCCTAAGTAATCACCAATCCAGCCAGGAAAGTGTCGCAAGGGAATTTGTTCTTCAGAAAACCAGGCCCTAAATCCAATGCCCACCCAAGGTGGTAGTGAGGGCTCACACTCAGAGAGAAAGGGCTGTCCTCCCTGCAAATTAATTTCTCCCAACTGATACTGATGGCAAGAGCTCGTTCCTTTTCATTCTGGAATCAGCACAGATTATTTCCACTGGGTTGTAAATATGTTGAACACTTTGTTATAATAACCTTTTAAACCAGTTGTCTTGAGCAACTATAAATCATAGTTCAGGAGCAGCTTTCTAAGATTCCAAGGCCCCTGACATTCCTGGATGCTCAAGTTAAATACCTGGTATTAAGAGTGAAGCGTGTGTAGATTTTGTTACAAAGTTCATTTCAAAGAGAGGAAACAAAATCCTTTGGCCTGATTCCTGGTTTGTCTTCTTGCTTTTTGTTTTGTTTTGTTTTATTTTTTGTTTGTTTTTCTTTTTCAATCTTCAACTTAAAAAAAATATGTGTTCTTTACTCAGCCAACATGAAGGTGAGAACTGGTAGTCAGTCTGCTTTCCTATGTTGAGCTGACTTTCTCTTCTTTCCCCAGTGTTCCAGGTCCTGTGGAGGAGGCCTTCAGAAACGTGAGGTCCTTTGCAAGCAGCGCATGGCCGATGGCAGCTTCCTGGAGCTTCCGGAGACCTTCTGTTCAGCCTCCAAGCCGGCCTCCCAGCAAGCTTGCAAGAAGGAGGACTGCCCCAGCGAGTGGCTTCTTTCGGAATGGACAGAGGTGTGTACAGCACCTAGAGAGAGAATAGGCTGCGTGAGTAGGAAAAGAAGTAACCCCAAACACATACATAAGAAAGACAAGAAGAAAACAAAACAATTCTCCCCAGAGTATGAAGCAGTTTTGTTTTGTTTTGTTTTGTTTTGTTTTGTTTTGTTTTGTAACCATACCATGGTATAGAACTAGCTTTTAACTAGGCTACAGGGACCTGTATTCTGTGGCCAGCTGTTACCCAACATTTGGAAGCTTGGGATTGTAAATGGGCTCCTCCTGGAACAAAACCGAAGGCAGGGTTCTTCTCCCTCTATCTCTACCCCATCCCCCTCCTCCTGACCTCCCTGCACCTCCTACTCCCAGATGTTTCTAGTCTCTGTGCAGGAAGGGCAAAGCCTCTTTAGTTCTTCTCTTCCAAGTTACTGGACAATAAAGGATATGATTTATTAGGAAAAGAAGGCCAAGGAAATCCTGCCTCTGCTGTTAGTTTCCTGGCTCTAAAACTACAACTTCCCAGCAAAAGAATTTGATTTCCCCTGTTGCCCTGCCTTTGCGGAAGTAATTGCCTCTGCATTTCTGACTTGCCTTTGTAAGTTAGGCAGATACCTCCAATGAACCTGCCTTTCTGAAAAATTCCTGTTCTAACATTAGCATGAATTAATTCATCTACATGCAGCTTTGACACATTTTTTTCAGCCCCTACAACTACTTCAAGTTGCCTTTGACTCCCCCAGCTCCAAAGGTCTATGTGTTTTCCATAGAGAAGTCCCAACATAGTTGGTTCACAAGCAATTGGAGCCAAGAACAGGATCGCTAGGCCTGAAATGAAAAATCTCCGTATTAAAACCAGATTTAAGATCTTCCCTCCCCCCCTTTTTGTTTTTGCATATAAATGTTTGAATTGACCCCCCTGACCCTTAGCCTTTTTTGTATAATATACAGCTCAGTGTAGAGCTGCTAGTTTTTCTTTTTTCTTTTTTTATTGTAATAATTCATGCATTGTAAGCATACATCTTTGCTAGGTACAAGTTGATAACGACATATGTGCACACGTTTCTCATTTAACCCCTTCCCCAATTCCCACCCTGCTCCCTCGCCCTCCCTCCTTCTCAAGTTCAGTTTAGTGAGTGACCTTGATATAATTGTGTAAGTACATCGTGCACATTAGGGTGTCCCCCGCTCTGTCCATCCCCTTCGTTTAAATCAACTTCTTTACTTATCGAAGATCTCTCCTTTTTCATCTGGAGACCCTCTTATGCCCCATCTTCTCCCTAGCATCCATATATTAGGGAGAACATATGCTTTTTTACTCGTTGTGACTGGCTAATCTCACTTAACATAATGTTTCCAGTTGCATCCATTTCCCTGCAAATAACATGATTTTGTTCTTCTTTATGGCTGAGTAAAATTCCATTGTGTACATATCCCATAGTTTTGTAATCCATTCATCTGTCGATGGATATCTTGGCTGTTTCCATAATTGGTGATTGTGAATTGTGCAGCTATAAACATAGATACACATATGTCAGTCTGATAGTTTGGATTCCATTCTTTTGGGTAGATACCCAGAAGTGGTATTGCTGGATCATATGGTAGGTTCATTCCCTTTCGTCTGAGGATCCTCCATACTGTTTTCCAAAGTGGTTCCACTAGTTTGCAATCCCACCAACAATGTATTAGGGTTCCCACTTCTCCACACCCTCGCCAGCAGTTGTTGTTGTTTGTGTTTTTTATGATTGCCATTCTGATTGGAGTTAGGTGAAATCTCAAGGTACTTTTGATTTGCATCTCTCCGATTGCTAATGATGTGGAACATTTCCTCATACATTTATTGGCCATTTGTATTTCTTCTTTTGAGAAGTGTCTATTTAGATCCTTTGCCCATTTTTTGATTGGGTTATTTGTTTTCTTAGCTGTGATTTGCTTGAGTTCTTTGTATATCCTAAATATTAGACTTCTATCCGAAGAGTAACTGGCAAAAATCTTCTCCCACTCTGTAGGTGGAGCTGCTA